>QOCX01002562.1:1419-21496 GCA_005959815.1 Sarcophaga bullata | reverse complement strand
ACAGACGGAAGTGTATGCAAGAATATAGGAGTACATATGTATACTGGTATTAGTTAGATAAAAGAGGCAAAAGGAATTTCTTAATTTTTAAAATTAAAATAAAATAATTAATAATAAAATACATTCAATTTGGATGTATCTTAGTATCAGTAGTTAATGTTTGTAAGATTGCTAATATTCTTTAATTAAAAGCCGCCAAACACAATGAAAGGAAATTTTCAAATTATCGTTTTATTATGTAAAACTATATAATTTTCTATTTTAAATCTTATTCCCATGAGTGCAGGGACCGATCTGTTACGTTTAAATGTCGAATCTGAGTGACAGATAAGTGAAGCATTTTCGTGGAAATTAGCTTTTGCCAAAAATTGGTGAGAGTGGCTCGCTGCTAAAAGCAATATAATTTTTCTTTCCAAGATTTCAAAATTTAATGCATTAACATTAAACCACGGTAGCTTTAATGCAACATTTAATACAGAAGAAATACAGACAACAAGTCACTGAAGGTGATGATGCTTAATTGGTTAAAATCGAATTAAAATTGTACAAAATAATAATTTTATGCCAAAGGGAATTTTCACGGACTATTCGAAACACTTGCAGTAACATATAACTCCAATAATAGCCATAAATGCTTAAAAATTTGAGATTTTTTTTTGTGCACAAGGCTTTAAAAAAAATGCAAAGATACGCAGTTATATGTACAGTCAGAGTTTTGGATTTATTTACCTCCTTTACCGGGTTAAAATTTGTGTGCCAGTTCATCGTGCAATACATCTTACGAATGTTTTTGTTGCGTTTCTTTCGGATGTGTGTGGGTATCTCAGACGCCATCCACTTCCAAGATTGTATGCTGCAGTAGTGTTTATAAATATACAGTACATTAAACGTATGTACATACATTGGTACATTCATATTGAGATGTAGAGCAGACTAGACAGACGAGTCATATTGTACATTGTCGTCTCGTGCAATTATTCATCCATCCAGAGAAAGTCAACCATAAGAACATCGAGTGGTATATACGATTTGCTAAATGGATGGATGGTTGGCTGGTGGTAAAATATGAAATATGCATTCAACTGATGCTACACTATAAACCCCGTTTAAATAGAGATCCAATGGAGTTAAAATCAAATTACATTTCTTAGAGACCCACCAACTTTGTTAGGGATTCATTAACTTTCGCTAGGGGATTATTTAAGGATTTGCAAAACATAAAAAGAAATAATATTCCAATTTGAATTTAGGTAAATAGTAGTGTAGGGGATCAGAATTTGTCGAATTACATCTTCCCGTTTTTGTCAAAAGTGTCAATAATTGTTAAGTCATTATGTGTTCCTCTCAATGTGTAAATTTTTCAATAATTCCACTTGTTGCTTTCCTCTTTAATTTTCTTATGCTCACAGCTCATTCATGTATATTCCACATACAGACATTTTCGAATGGACTTATTTTTCTTTAATATTCATAGGAAGCGTTACTTACGAAGTACATTTAAATATTAAAAATTAGATCTTATTTCTTACATTTGTTATTTATGTATTGCTAGTTTCAAATGGAAATTGAGAATTGTTATCGTATTAACTTTTAAAATAAAATCTCTTTCTATACCAATTAGAAATAAACAATGTTTGGAAGAGTTTTAAAAAATCTCAATAAAAATCTGTTTATTTTTTGTAATTATTTTTGGTTAGGATCAGAGCATATGTTTTCTGCTCGCTAGTTGAATATTTTAAAACTATATTCAGGGACCTTTCGTCTATATCTTATACTGTAAGAAAGCTCCTTTCAAAAATCATTGTTTATACAAAAATTTTGCAGAAGCAAATAACAATTTACTTTCCAATTAGCATAATTGCAGAGAAGTGTGTGCTGAGTGCAATAGAAAATTGATTGTGACGAGATCATGGATATTTATTTGGATTAAAAGATCAAATTGCATTAATAAAAGATAGAAAACATTAAATGCATCACGACAAATCTAACCAACAAAGGTTTTCGAAATTAAGCGAATTTCAATCAACCTGAGAACGAAAACTAGAATTCACATTAAGTAGTTTAACTTTAAAGTACTAAATTTAGAGGTTATGAAGAATATTTTGCCTAGTTTTGACTAACTCCATCTGGCGAATAAATACCATCACATCTGGATGTATCAGAGGTAACATTAGATGAGGATAGTGGAATGCCTTTTTGAGAAGAGAGTCTTGGGGAATCATACTCAATATTACCACAAAAGTTCTTAAAATGGCATGACAAGTACCATTAAAAATAAAGTCTATATGCTTTAACTGGCAACTCCGGTGTTAGGATACGGGTGCGAATGATCAATCATTAAACGATCGTAAATCAAACGATTATTACCAGAAGACTTTTTTCGTCAAAGACAAAGAATATTTGCTTGGGTTTGTAATTGACAATTGTAAATGAATATTTCGCATATACTTTAAGAAAAAAGGCGTTAATACTAGGAGAGGTAACTGTAAACATCTATTATGACAGCAGCGTCAAAACCAAACTATATGTCAGTTGCGAATACAGTCCTAATTTTTGAAATTTATTTAATTTACAGTAATTTTGGAAAGCACAAACATTTGAAGTTCTAGAGTGAAGTATCAAATATTTGTTTTTCCTTCGGTTTATTTCAATTGATTAAAATTTTTATTAAATATTACTTATTATATTTCATTAAAAAATTTTTAATGCTATTATTTCAACTACTGTTAATGTGCTTATAGCCATCACTGTTTGCTCAATACGTAACTCAGAATATTTATATGACACCAGCAGCGTAAAGCAAAACAATTTTTTGTACTTAAAAACACTAGAGGCGAACAAGAATGAAAACACTTCTAAAATTTGTTACGTATTTTCATAAATTCATTGTTATTGTTGGTAATATAATAACAACAATGTTATAACAATTGTAAATAAGATAATAAAGAGAATAAAAAAGAAAATTCAATAAAAACCAAAAGAAAAAACCAATAACAACTAAATTAAATTTATCGTTGCAGGTAATTTGTATGTTTGCCAGCACTGTAAGACTAGTACAAAGAGAAGAGCATTTGTATGGCCTGGTTTTCTTAAGCAAAACAACGTTTAATACTAAAACACAGTCAGCAGCCAGCAATAATAAGTACAGCGTTAGAAAATGTGTATTCAAATATGTAGAGAGAGTGAGTAGGGGATAACGTGGGGAGGGCTTTTATTTTAAGAAATTCGCTAAAACGCAATTTGAAAAATATGTGTGTATATATTGTAATATTTTTGTAATAAAATTAAAATTAAACGATTTCAAAAGTTAATTTTTATTATCGCCTTTACTGTTTGTTTAAGTACCCGGCGAAGAAACAGGCTGTTAGATTTAGTGACTGGTAACAAATACATAAGTTTCTGTATAAGAAACGAAAGAGTACGTGCGTGCGTGTTTGCCTGTTTCAATTTGTCAGTTTTTTAATTTAAAAAATTTATCTTTGGCAAAATCCTTTTCGTTTTTCATTTTTATTAAATTTTATTTTTTTCCTCTTTTCTATGAAAGTTTTCGTCATTGATAATTAAATAATCACTGTATCCATTTATCCCAAGCACTGTACACATTATAATATTGCCGTTGTTGCTCTCCTACGAACCAAAAGCCGAAAAATACTTTAAAAAAGGCAGCGAAACTTTTTTGTTGTTGTTTCGATACAATATGGCCAAAAACAAAAATATTACACTCAATACATACAATTTTATGTGCTACAAAAACAAAAAAAAAAAAAAAAAAAGAAAAAAGAATAAACAACAACAACAGCAAATACATTCAGTCACAGTGTGTCGCTCTTTGAAATCGTTGATATGCTTCAGTTCAGTACAGTTACAGTCTGAGTCCCAATTAACAAAGACAGTGTTTTAATTATTCAGAAAAAAAAAAGGAACAAACCGATAAACTTCTGCAAAACTAATCCTTGAGATATATGCTATCCATACAAAAATGGCCTATTTTTAATGGGAAGAATAAAAGCGCGCGAAAATTCTTGCATAAAACGCTACCGAAACACAGAAAAAATTTCGACGTAAGCTGCCGCAATATTCACAAAGAAAATTTGGAATTTTTGTATTTTTTCAAGGCGTTTTTTCACTCACTTAACTTTAATGGATTTTTATGGCATTTCGAAAATAAAATATTAGAAGTATTTCTTAATCACTTGTAGAGAAAGGATTTTCACTTACCTGTGGAATAAATTGATGAATTTTCCAACTCAATTGATGCACAAAAAGTGATTTTTATTTTACACTAAAATACGGTTCTTTAGAGGATTTTTCTATTATTTTTACGTTTTTTTGTTTATTATGATTCTCTTTCTCTCTCACTTTGACGTTCTCAGTGTGTACTATTGCTATATGAGGAACGGAACCAATACACTTGCAATTACACAAAAACAAAATAAACTTCGTTGTATCAGAGTATCAGTAGAGTGCCAGAGTACCAGTTGTACGTACGTTTCACAGCAGTATAATGCTATACAAATGGCTGAAGCTCTGGCCAACAGTTGAATTTTGTACTGAAAAATTTTTGTTCGTTTGAATTGAATTCGTTTGTGATGGCTGCTCTGGCTGGCGTTCGTTCATTCGTTTTACACACAGAGACCAGAGTATAACAGAAGCAAAGAAACAGAAACAGACACAGTAAAAACAAAGGCAAAAATGCAAAAACAAAAAACATTTTCAATGTATGCATGACGACTACACCAGTATAGTAGTAAATTGTATTACATAGTACGCTATCAACGTCATGATGACAATGTTCTAATCATAATCATGATGATAACGTCGTCGTCGTTCTCCTTCTTTTCTTTTCATTTTTATTTAAACTCTAACGACAACTACAAGCTGCTGCTTATATAGTTGTCTCAAATTCTTTATTATTATTGTTTTTGTTGTTGGTTTCGTTATTTTTTTTGTTTGTTTTTCATATCAATCTGTACTAAGTATTACATACATATATATATATATATACGTATGCATATATACCATTGTAAATCTTTCATTTCAACAATAACACAACACTAATACCATATGAATAGGGAACAATTCAAGTAAATTGTTAAGGCGATCGAAGTGTATGGTTTTTGGTTTTGGTAAACAAATCCTTGATTTTCGAGAAAGGCAAGATTGTGAAGAAGAAAATACAAATTTGAAAGGGTATGTAGAAATTTAGTTAAATTTTTGGAAATACTGTTCATTATTCAAAAGGTGGTTTTAATAATTTTTATTTTGATAGGTACGCTAAGTAGGTAACTTTGGAGAATAAAATGCTGTTCTATAAAATCTTTATTAGCTAATTGATAGCCAAGCTCAATGTTATTGAATCCATAAAGATGAAATGTGAAGGCTGTTTATGAGCCTGGTACTGTAGCAGCAAATTTTGTGAAATGTTTGATAAAGCTGTGTGTCTGCGTTATCTTTTTTTTCGTGTCAAATTTGGTATTGAGTTTCTTTTAGTATCCATTTCTCTTCAAATGGTTGATAATTATTTGGTGATGAATGACTAGTTTCCTCGAAAGATTACTTGTAAGCCGTTCATCGATCTTTTTTTGCTTTTGGTCGACCAGAGCGAGGTGCATCTTTAATATCAATTTTATCAGATCGAAAAGGAGCATATCATTTAGCTGCTGTTTACCTATTTTGTTGCACTGCCAATGTTGACTTTATAAATTCGTTCTTCAGTCTCCTATAAATCGAAGATTAAAATGTGACCTTTTAAACAAGATATGGAGAAGTCGGATGTAATTAATATTACCAGAGACATTCTATTTTAAAGTCATCTACAGAAAATTCTTAACTGGGCTTAACCAAATACGCAAGATAATGGATTTCTCTATACCTAACCTCAACTTTCAAAGTACCTAGAGGATAGGGAACAGAAGAGATCTTGCGTTCAAGGTGCAAATCTTGGGAATTAAATTAAGTCAATTGAACTTAATGGCTTAAATTCAATTATCAGCCGAAAACCAAGTCCAATTTAATCCTTAATTGGGCCTATCAGTTGAGAATCATCTACTGAAGCGAATATATTTTTTATAACGGAAATGTTCTCTATGCAGTTGAGCATTATTGTTACTTTATTCTTGCGTTTTGTAGTGTATTTTATGTTTTCACTCTGTTCTTGCCACTTCTTTAAAATTTTCTTTCTATTTGAGAACATCATTATGATCAATTCGTTACCGAAATTTGGTTGGTATGAAATTGTCGTCGCTGTTGTTGTTATATTTTCTTCAATTTCAACAGTCAAATAGATGCCAGTCTTTGTTTTTCTATCGTTTCCTAACATTACCACTTATTGACAGCAAAGCATGGATCAACAACATCAACAACATATAACAATAATAATCATCATCATAATGATCATTATCATCTTAGTCATCATTATGCTGGACAATTACTGAACTAAGAGGTTATTGTGAGAGTAGCAAATAAAATGTTTAACAAACAGGCCTTTTGTTGAACGGATGATTCCTGTTCGGCAGCCGAAGATACTTAAAGTGTTGGAAAGGATCAATGGCCGGGCATACATATATGTTGATTAAAAATCTGGTGGACCCTGGTGTGGCGGCATAAACAAACTGAACATTTTTTGGGAATCAATTGTTTACGGTTATGAATGTTACGCCGAGAGCAATGTCAATGTCATCAAAAATTATTAAGATTACTGTTAAGTATTGCCGGCCTGAAAGAAGTATAATCATGACCAAAACGTCTTACTTTTCTTATCTATCTTATCACATTCTTAACCTTATTTTTTCTAATAATCAGGAGTCCTAAAGCAAATGAACCATAGAGCACTGAACAGCAGTAATACGAAGCAGTAATGCATCATAACGAAAAGATGGAAAAGATTGCGAAGGTTGGAGGGATGACAAACGAAGTATATTGGATACATTTTCTCTGCCAAGTCAGCTGTTTTCAATTCTACGATACAATTAAATTATCAAATTTTTTATTGCCCTCCTATGATTTTATCAAATCTGCTTACCGTTAAGCATTCAGTCCGGGTCTAATTATCATTATCATCGAGATTTCTAATATAAAAATGTGTTTTCGTATTCTATTAAGTCGATACTTGACCATGTCCATAAAAACATCAATTTCTATTAATTAAACCAAGTAACTATCCTTGAAGACTTATCCTGTAGTTTCTCTTTATGAGAGAGCAATCATTGAACGGTTAATCAAAAGCATCAGTGAAGGAATAATAGTATGCTGGGTCAATTAAAACGATAACCATTCAATAGTATTATCATTTACTTTACATTTTAATGTCATTTACTTTACATTTTAATGTCAACGACATCTTCTTTTAACATTATTTTCGATACAATGCCTATTCATTGATCCCCATGCGAAATTATCGCGTTCAAAGCCATTTATGAATGAAAAGGGCATGAATGAAAAGGCGTATGTACTTACGTAGTACGTTTACTTCCGATATTTCAAAAGAGAAAATAATATGGCCACGTTGTCGTAGCTCGTGGCTTATGGCTTGCATGTACTACACAGTCTTTGGTAAGACACATTATATATGTATACCCCATCATACTATGGATACGTACATGTGTACATAGATATGTACATACTTTGAACGTGTACGACAATACATTGGCATAAATTCTTGCCTTAACAACACCATACAAATAATTTTATCAATGAATAAATGAAAGAAAGTGTCTGTTTTCTTGACGATGACTTTCCATGAAATAAATCTGTCTGTCTGTCTGTCAGTCTATTTTGTCTAGGCAAAATTTACCTTTAAGTGCGAGTATATAAATATATACCTACTACAATTATAGAATTACTGACGTATTTTGTAAATAATTTTCTTTTCTTCCGCAAATGCTGTTAACATACCACTTTCCCGCTAAAATATTGAACTATTTTCTTTATGCATTTCGATACACCCCCACATTGACGTCCTATATAAGATCCAAGCGAATATAATATTCTTTATATAGGGTATTTCTTGTTTGAGTTTATTTTTCCAAACAGTTTCATTTCTATATTATTATTTTTTTTTTTAAACCAATGATTTAATTTTAATCCGCACGGCCAATCTAATGGGATCTATGAAACACAATTTTGGAAATTTTTGGTAGATATTTTTGATCATTTGGTGGACTGGAATAAAGATGACGGAGCGTATATATTGCTATTCTATGAAAAATATTTAAGAAATCTATGTATGTATCAAAAATATGTAATAAAATTATAAATTTTATGTAAAATGATAGCTTATTTGTATTTTGAAAAAGAACTCGAACTTGAGAGATCATTACTCCAGACTTGAAACCTTGGTATTAAAATGAAAAATTTTTTACTCATATTAATATAGACAAAAAAATATTAATAAAACATAAAAAAGACGCTTCCTGAAGTAACGGATGCACAGTGATAACGCAATTGCTTTGCAAATTTGCACCAAAATGTAGGATAATATGAAAAGAAGCAAAAACACAATGGCAAGACATTAAAAACGAAATGCATTCATAATGTCGTGTCGTCGGCATTCGTAATGAATTTACACATTAATATGTGAGGATACCGGACAAGTAAACACAGTCGAAAAAAACTCAAAAACACAACCCATGTATGAAACAGAACGAAGTATGGGGTGAAATAAGAAATTGTTTCTCAAGCAAAGTTTGATCTCTTTATAATTCCATTTGATAAACTCGACCTTTTATATTTGTACATGTGTTATGTGTGTGTGTTTTCTTTTCACTTTTTCGTTGTTATTCTTTTTTCTGCTGTATTGTGCGTTTATAGTTAAATTTGTTGTAAAAAGCAACAACAATAATAATTATTCTAAAAAACAAAATAGATGTACATTTGTTGCGTTTACTAATAGAGTCTGTAAAGGGGCATTAGAATCAGGTGTAGAGAGAGAGAAAAGAAATATTAATATACAATGTGACAACAATAACACAACGACAAAACAAATTCATTTTATTCGAATTTATATACTCGTTCATTTTCCTTGTCGTCTTCTCCATCGTTATTTCTACAGATTATTGTACGAAGTCGTGTGTGTTGTTTGCTGCTACTGATACACTGCCGTGACTGACTGTAACTGTGACTCTTTCTCTTTTTATTTGTTTGTTTGTTTTTCGATTTTTTGGTTGTGCTTTGGCTTGGTGAGGGATTAAATTTGTTTGTCGTTTAGTGTTTCGTACGTAAGAAATAAAATAAAATAATAACAATAACAAAACAGAAACAGCAAGAACAACAACAACGGAGGGACAACACAACAATATCATTTCAATTTGACACATTTCAGTACAGTTGGTGTGCTAAGGCTTTAAGCTCTTTGATATGAGTTGAAATGAATCAATTGAATTTCAATCGAAGCGAATGAATAAATGAATGAGAATGAATGAATGAATTGAAAATGTGTGAGTGTGCGACTGACTACTGACTGAGCAAATAAATGGGAGAGAAGTAATATTGTGTTTTGGCATCTTATAAATAAATGAATTGTTGTTTTGTGCTTTTCTTTGTGGATATAATTTGTTTTTATTTATAAACAAAATATTTCAACACTTTTTCTGCCGATTAGTGAATGATGTTTAATTAACAATTGATTTTAAGTGATACAGTAATGGCTATTATTAATTGACATTGTATATGAATGGATACGTAAAGCAAGTTAATATTAATTTATGAAGATTTGGCGTTTTGTGTACATATGAACGTAGCAATACTTCGTCTGTTCGTTTTGTCAAGGGGGCTTCTATGGTGACCACTACAAGAAAGGTTACCAATGGCGAAAGAGGTAAGTGTATTTAATATTTCAACTTTAGCTATTGTGACAAACATGCATTCTATTTTATTGCCTAGATTATAGCCTTTCTATTCCCGTTGTTTGATAACAGGTTATTCTTCATTAACCCTTGCCTGTGTACAGACAATCTAATTGCTAATTTAGAGGTAAAGGCAAGGCACCATATTATCCACTTAGGAAATTTACCACTAGTATAATGAAGTTTTTTGGCATCGCTTCCAATTGAAGTTGATTATAAGCCTTGAATGATATGGCAGGACAGTTGATTTATAGAATTTATTGGTGCTTTGAATCGATGTTTTGTTATTGTAGTTGTGTAGAGGGAGGCACTAGAGTAGAGTGACAATACGATCTATTGTCTTCATAATGCCTGCTACAACGCATTTGATTTGACGAATTTAGAATGTTGTTGCGGAAGTAAGAGTTCTCTGCCTAGGAGTCCCATGAATTGTCTAAAGTGCAGATTTCCATAATGATGAGGCTATTATTGACTTTTGTTTGGTATTGTAATACTGTTTTTCCTGTTTTCTTTTGTTTTTTTCGAGAAAGATTGAACTGCCTTGTTCAGCCGGTTTGTTTTCGGCTGTCTTCTTATACGGGTATCACAGTATCCGAATGTGGCGCTTTCAGTCGATATTTTACACACCCCCTGGGGATTTATTGGCTTCTTTAATGTCGGTGCGTATATTTCCGTTCGATATACTCTGATATCGGATATACACTCTGCACTCTTTTCTGCTATTATTTCAAATAAAAGATGTTCTGAAAAGATTCGACATTTGGATTTTATTACGTAATCTGGATAGGGCAGTATATGAAGTTCTCTGGAGGTGTTCGGATATAGGTTTTTAGAATATCACAGGATGAGGTATTTAAGATCACAATTTAATGGAACATTTGAAGTAGCAGGAAACAAGGTAGACCAGCCTTCACCAATTGAACGCTATTAGAATTTGTTGTGGTTGAAGCCTATAAGTCTTCAAACAAATCAATATTTTGAACACTTCCAACGGCGCGATTATGGATGGCAGCAGACAACGGACAATTTGGAATTTGATAATTTCACAAATTTATGAATGAATAAATTTCAGCTGTCATTGAGCCACTATGTCCAAATGGAAGAATTTTGTTTTTGCACTCCTATGTTCCAATCTGGATAGAGAGGAATCAATACATACATACGTATATATATACACTAAATGACAACTGACAGCAGAAACTTAAGATATGGCGACTGTATGAACTGTTGTCTTCAACGACATCCACTTTTCAGTGACATATCTCTAACGGGTCTCAAATGTATGTGATGGTAGTTTAAGGTTTAATGTAAAATAGAAATTAAAAGTAACAGGGGAGCAATAAATAAAGCAACAGTACCTAGCAATTGTGTCCAGCCAAATGACTTTGTCAGAGTCAAGTACAAGAAAATGACAGAGAGCATGTATTTGTGTGTGAGGCTCTCATTTATAAATGGGGAATACTCAATAATTTTTCGTTTCACCAGCCAAACAAAGTGACTGGTTCGTTCGTTGGGTATCAACAAACACGACCAAACAGCATAACGGTACATGGTGAAATAAATAACCATCGAACGAATGCCAATACACCATCACAACCAGAACTCAGACTATAAACACAGAGATGGTCATAAAGCTTAAGGCTGAAGCTGTTCTTAGATTTCTGTAAAGGTATGAACGCCATTACGAACCCCGTAGTAAAAGTGTACACAGCCACAAATTGCTTTAAGAATTTTGACAGCTTAATGCCCAGAGGTATTAAAATACAAAAACTGTTGGCAGATGTGCAAATAGCAAACGGTAAATAATAAACACCGTCACACATTCTTACTCATACACAAACTTATAACCGTTACAAAATAATTACCGTTTAAAATTTGTAATAAAATTTTATTTGAGGAATGAACCAAAAAAAGAAGTGCTTTGTTATTTTGTGGTTATTCTGTGATTATTTTGGCAATATTATTTTTAGTGAATAGAAAGATATTGACAACAATGTCATAAAAGTAAAGAATTGATTTTAATCATTGCCAATATGTCATCAACATCATTATTATGGCTGTTGAATCATTACTGACAGCTTTTTAAGATAATAATCACTGCATACAGCTTGTATTAAGTGGTGAGAAGCAAAAGACAGAATTAAATAAACTGAAAAAGTCAAAGCAGAAAGTTCTATCGGTTTTATGATGAAAAATGTTATCTCAATAGGGGAAAGTATTGTAAAAGATAAAAATTTGTCTATTAGGAAGATCTTGAGATTGGCAACGAAATCTATGTTGAGACTTGATGACTGCAAAAATGCAATTTTTCATAATATTTTCAATACAATAATGCTAGTATTTGTGTGTTTTGAATTTTGTGGTTACAAAATGAACGTTTATGATGGAATATTTTTATGGAGTTCCCTTCTGTTTACACTTTCGTTCGTAATCGATTGGCAATTGAATTGTCTACTCTATTATGGAGATTTCAAATCTCTTTCAATGTAAAACAAATCACATCTTATGTCTTTAACACTACACTCTCCTTGTAGCCTTGAATTTGGAATAGCAATTTTCCACATATTTCATCGTATATTATTTGTTTTTTTCTCATTAGCGGACTTCTGCTGTATTCAAATATACTCATACTTTTCTGTTCTACAATCTCATATTGCGTGGTTAAATACATTGCTAAATATTTCTACAATTGTATATCGTATATATGTACATAGGTATGTACCTCATACGTGTAAAAATACATATATCGGTGTATTTAATGTTTCAACGAACACTGCCCACTATTAACACACAGGACTTCAGAAAATATCACGTGCAGTTTCCGGGTAAAAGAGAAACATTATTCGTTTGTCATCCATAAGTGTTTCTATGTATTTGCACCTGTATAGAACCGTTAGCGTAGGTGTATTTTTTGTATTGTGTCTTCAATTCTGGCTTTTAAAATATTTCCCTATCTTTTGGGGGGAAACTTCTTTAGTTTACAGTTGTACTTAACGTTTGAGTGAAGCTGTCAACTTTTACATCCATTCCCACCCGAAAAATTTGTTGTTGATTTAAAAATTCCAATGCGTTCGCTGGGCAATTTGAATGCTGGTATTTATTTTGTCATCCTATTGACAGCCTGAAAAAAGTCTAAAAAGGAATGTTAAAACAGAAGGGAAAACAAAGTATTCTACGTTCAAATAGTAGAACACGACAATTTAAAATTTATTGCCATGTTGGAAAAATCTATAACAGTTAAAGGTAGTCGACAATTATTGGATTCTATGGAAATAGTCGTTAAATTCATTATATAAAGTGATTGTATCGAAATATTTACATCAATCTGTTCTTATCCGATTCCGTCTTCTAGCAAGCATGTCTCTCTTAAAACTCACGCTAACCCATATGTTTAACGATTCTCTACTCTTCTGTTCGTTTACAAGGTCACGTTCCGATTGTTCTGTCAGATTGAGAATCATAGAATTATCGATAAATCATCGGAAAATTCCACAATGGTTGAGCCTTTCGGTATTTAAGCATTAAACTTACGTTATGCATAACATTTCATAATAGATGACTATGCGCTTTAGAGTCAGTCTAGTAACCTAATGAAATTAAAATGTGAAATCTATTCCGCAATTCAAAGCAACGTTTTTGTCCATGGTAATAACGACATAAGACGTTGAAGTCTTAATTGCATCAATAGGTTATTTTCGCTTTACTCGAAGAGAGCTTGTGAGTTCTAACCTCAGTTTTGGCAGTATTTGAAAAAAAGTATGACAAATAATTTCTTACGACGACCTGCCTATCTTCTGCAAAAGCTAAGAAGCGTAACTAAAATTGTGAAGAAAAGGTTCTCGAATCTGTCGTTTGGAAACGATGCTGAAATTGTAGGTCTCGCCGCTCATGGATGAAACTTACATACACAAAACGTATAGTGTTGCCAATAATAATAACTGTTTGCATCTGACCTTCCAACAGGGACTTTTAAATTTTGACAATTGATAATGATAATTTTTGTGAAGAAGCTATGTTTACTTGAAGTTGACATTTATGCAGTTTATTTTACCATGAACGATCATAGGCCACGGCTTATGTTTGCTGAATGGACTCTGGAGTAGTTGGCAATTCACCCTAGTTTCTATCGAAACATCATCATCAGTGATGCGGCCCATTTATAGATGAATAGGGGTATGTGAACAAAGAAACAATTGGCGAATTTGGGACGATACCAATCGGCTTGAGATCTAAGAATGTCCATATTTATTTGAGACTAATATTGGTGAGGTCGGCGAAGTTGCCGTAGTCTAGTAGGTAGTCTGTTGGCTTATTAGATGTATAAGGCCACATTTCAAACCCCAGGTCAGATATCAAAACGAAAATATGAAAATATTTCTTCGGCGACTTCCTCTCAGCAGATTTCTGGCAAAAACTCTGACAGCAAATAAAATTGCCATGTAAAGTTTCTCAAAAAATCTGTCGTTAGGATTCGACTTTAAAGTGTAGGTCCCACCATTCATGTATAAAATTAAAGTACACAACATAAGTGATGTGAGAAGCTAGGTCGTAAGGGTTGTAAAGACCAACACACGTTGTTTAATTAAATTTGGAAATAAGAAGCGAAAGAGTGAAAGATACGATACAAGGTTACCCCTTTTTGTACCTTATATTTCTTTATGTTTTCGAAACTTCATGTCAATGCAGATATTATACAAGGGCTTTGTGGTCACCTTATTCTATCTTACCTTATTCTAGGCTTACGTATCACCATGTCCCTTGACTTAGAGCTGGCCTTCTTAATTTTGATCGTCTTAATTTCGATGATATCCCTTGTAAATAATATCAGAATTTTCTTTAAAAGATCCTGATCAAATGTATGACTAAGAGTATTTATTTTTATTGAACATATGACTTCTTCAGTTAACATTTCCTATCGGGTTATTTTAAGGTAAAAAATTGCTATGATATGGAATAACAGGAGTTAATAAAAGGCATGTAGACGAAATGAATCAGATTGCAGTAGTCCTATTGTATTTTCTTGTTCTATACACACAAATAAACATGGCGGGGACTATTTCGATTTTTTTTGTTTTATAGGCTACAGCAAATGGTTGGTGCAATGTAGCCAAAAAAAAAAATAGTGAGAGTCAGAGATGTTGTTAAGCTGGTGGTTGGTTATTAACGTTCGGTTAGTTAATGTCATAGTGATGATTTAGTTTTTATTGATAACTCGACGATAAATGTCAGTACAAGTGTTGATGACTTTTCTAAAGATCTCTAACTTCTCAGCTACTTAGAGTACCCATCATAGAAGTTCATGTGCCTAAAAAGAGCCTCTTATCTGATGTGCGACTGGATGTAAGAAGCAATGGAGATTGGCTTGTTTCACTATAGGAACAAAGTCCATATACTACAGCGTTCGAACACTGGTATCAATAGTTGGTTATTCATTAGGGAATGAAAATAGTAGAGAAATGTACTAGAAGTAGATCGACTCTGGATATTACAGAGTTGTATGCCTCTAATGGAAATATCAAATATAATATGGAAACATAATAAATGCCGATTAATGAGCACGACCTGTGGAAATTCAAAGTTTCATCTTTAAGGTCATATAAGGTTAAGGAAACTAACAAAGGAAACTAATAAATGACTGTATATTCAGAAGTAGTTGGAGTTGGAAACCAATGTTCCTTTTTTCAGAGATGGATAAACACTCTTATCCCCATTTAATTGCAAAGACGACATTTTAGCGTTTCATTAATTGCTTTAGTCTTACATTACGAATATAGGAATGGCGGCTGCTCATCTAACAGTGCTCTAAAGATATTTCAAGAATTTCTAACTCTTTGCTTAGTCCCACACCTATTCCTCTTTCATATATCTTCCAACAAGTGTTGACAAATGTATAGAATTGTCTATAAATTGACTTGAACACTTGAACATTATCAAACCCGTTCCACTTACTCAATCATGGACAAGTAAATGGCTGGTTAAAAAGGCAATGTGTAGGTTGCATTGTAATTGGATGTCTCTGATATCGGTTAATTGTGTGTTTCATTTCTGCTGCAATACAATCCAAGTGAAAGGGTGTCTAAATCACAGTATAGTCAAAGAGAAAGTGTAAATTTGTAAGTGTATGTGCCATGCGAGTCATAGAATAATAGAAAAGCCTTAAGTTAAACTGTTTGGCTGGCTGGCTGGGCTGTTGGCTCTTCATAAGACTCAACAATAATTTCGATGTCTAGCATCGATGTCAGTAAATTTTGGTACTTGTGTGTATATGTTGCTGTTGGTGCATGTCTGTATGCATTTCCTATT
Organism: Sarcophaga bullata; assembly: GCA_005959815.1. Classification (NCBI taxonomy): domain Eukaryota; kingdom Metazoa; phylum Arthropoda; class Insecta; order Diptera; family Sarcophagidae; genus Sarcophaga; species Sarcophaga bullata. The sequence goes on along the minus strand of QOCX01002562.1, from coordinate 5,351 downwards.
GAATTTCTCATGTAGAATGTATTGTACAAAACGAAATGTATGTTTTTGGAAAAAGGACACGAACAAAAATGTGTAATTATGTACACGTATTTTAGAGTACATAATCAACATACGGAGTTGCCCCAGTTTTAGGTATGGTGTTTATTAAAATGTGTGCTCGCAAAATTAATGTTACTAAAGTAGTCTTCATTCATTCATTAATTAGAACATAAGCCATATTGAGGTTATCGATACATTGAGACTGGATAGCTGCATAGAGACTTCATACCAAGAGATGCCACAGTACTAGGGTTTTCAAGTTAAAGTTTTTTTTTTTGCCAAATTATTATATTTTTCTTGATATAGGTTAATATATTGGCAGAATTTTTAAAAATCTTATAAAAGAAATTGACTAAAATCCGCTATTAATCTGATGGATCATCCAACAGAGCCCATAAGAAGAAAATTAACACAATTGAACAGGTGTGGCACTAGAGAAATGAGTACCGTTCCATGTTAATCACAAAAATGTTCTCTTTTTTAGGTTTTATTGAAATTCTTTTCATTCAATTCCCATTTTCATTCTTCGCTATTTTTTTTCTTTCATTAATCTAGGTTTTCTAGATTTTCCAGAATTATAGGGTTTCCATTTGTCCTTGCCTAACAATAATGCTCTCTATGCAGATGCATCGGGTTCTTGTATTTGGTGTAGTGGTAAGAAACTCTGCTTTGATTGTTTGTCTAGAATGCTTGGACTTATAGCTAACACTTTTACCTCTACAATATGTTAGGTGCGATTTGAGGACGTGTACTTGTCATTGGGGCAAGTATAATACCTAGAGGTTAAGAAGTTCCATTGTAATATAACCTAGAGTAGAGAGACAGAGAGAGAGGATAGTAAAGGCGAAGAGATGGTACCTCTACACTATTCCTACCTATTTTCTAATGTTCGAAACTTTTAGAAGTGCTATGTTGCTAAGTGTGACTGGTAACACAATAAAGACGAAGTTTGGTAAGATCGTGTACCGAGATATTTTATTTTTTAATTTAATCCTTTGTCCTCCTGAAAGTCTCACGGCTTCAGCAGTCAACGTGAACTCGAAGCGATCAATAACAATCCTAGAAAGCTCTGTCGTATTATATTAGTACCCTTGGTCCACGTGCAGTTTCTGTTTATAGAATGAAATACAGAATTCTCACGGTTTTAGCATTTAGCGTGAACCGCGAAGCGATCAATAACAATCCTAATTAGCAGTATCGTATCATATTAGTGATCCTGTTAACAACACAGGGATCTCTGCCTTACTCCATAAAATGAGAGGAAATTTGAAAATATTCTCTGCTCAGAGGCTTTAAGTAGCAGCGGTCTAATAAATCCTGTCATCACTACTGTGTGTAGCTGTTATCTTCTCCATAAGGTCCACACGTGCTACTTGATCGTCTTTACTTCTTTTTATGCTCGACAATGGTACATTATTAAGCATTTGTATTCTGTTTAGTTTTTTCCAAATCCTTCCTTATCGTTTAGCTCGTATTTCCATTAGAAATACTCCCGTAAATTTGAAGTTCTGGTATTTTCTCGATCATATTCTAGGACTGTAGTCCGAAATGTCGTCTAAAACAAATACTCGAATAAATAATTTTTTTGTTACAAAATTAACGATTATTTATCACATGCAATAGAAGAAAGAAGAAAAAAAATACAGTCGAAGTAGCACATCTCTGGAAACTAACAACTCAGTGTAAAATCTTAAAATCTCATGCCTTTTTTCCATAGAAAAAAAAAAACGAGAGAAAAATGGAAAGAGTTTTATGTCCTTTTGTTCAAATGAAAAAAAGGATCTACTCGTAGTTTAAAAGGTTTTTTGTTTTATGAACTTTTTCTTCTTCATTTTATGCGTGTATGTGCGAACGGCATCATTAAAGACAAAAATCCTGGTACGACAAAATCCGAATGCATTTACGCATAAGCGACCAATGAACAACACAAACTGTAACAAATAATATCCGAAAGGGTCCTTGCACAACAAAAACGTATACGATTTCTTTTTTTCTTCCTTTTAAACTTTTCAGTTCATTTTTGTTTTTTTCTTCACAGGGTTTTGTTAAAATCATCAAGTACTTGATAGCGTCACATAGAAATTCAAACGAAAGAAAAAAAAAACAGAAATCATTATCAGCAAAAGGATATGCTTTATACTTGTGTATATGTGTGTATGTTTATGTATTTATTTATAAAGACAGAGAGAGAGAGAGAGAGAGAGTAAACAACTTTGTCGTCTGCAACGACAAAAAAGGAACATTCGTTAAGAACAGACCTGGATAACAGGCATCGTTAATATTGCAACAGTTGCTGTAAACTAATTAGAAATATATTCTTAAATAAAGCAATGACGACAGAAATATTATAATATTTCTTAAATTATTATTAGATTTTTAGCTTGGATTTGCATTTATAAGGAGCGCTCTAAACAAGACTAGAAGACATTTAAAATTCAATAAACCCCAACAGATTTCTTTATTTCATTATAAAGCATGGGCCTTGCCATTATATACAAAATGTAATCAAATTGAAGCTGTTGTCTCGTTTGAGTTAGTTTTCAAACACTTTTCCCATATTTCAAGTGATATGTCGGCGATAGCTAGGCAACATAGCTCTACATAAACGTCTAAAGGAGTGAAATCGCATAATCTTGGTGGCTAATTGACAACGTCAAAAATTGTTGAAATCCTTTAATGCAATAAAGCCAAAATCAGTTACGTTGTGTTTCTCATGGCATCATTTTATTTGAACTACATACTATTGGGGTAATAATTTACAATACATACATACGTAATTGGTCATTATAACCCTTCAGTAAGGATTACGACCTAGCTTTTCGCCACCAAACTTTCGAATCGTCTCCGAACGACAGATTGTTTTGAGAAACTTTTCATGGTAATTTTTATTTAATCTCAAAGTTTATACCAAAAATCTGCTGAAAAGAAGTCGATTTGATCGAGTTGTCAGACCTGGATTTTGAATTGTGGCCTCACGTCTAAAAGCCAACACAACTACCTACTAGACTACGGTAACGTCAATATCACTCGCAAAAAATCAGTTATCATACGGCCAATAGACTTTGAATTCACGACAAGGGTTATTTTATGGTCATTTTCGAAATGTCTTTCCCACAAAAGCTCTCAGCCCCAGCTGCTTCATCGTTGAAGAAAGTTTTATTCGAACAATCAGCATTTCCAAGGGTTGCGGATGGTCAACCTTTATTTTTTTTATTTTTGGGCAGTGCGTACATTGCTATGATTCATAGGCTTTGTTCAGATCTACTTAATGCTTTAAATTTCTTTATAATCCGTACACTTTTTATATCTGTACACTTCTATAACGATAGTTCCACCGCAAGGTTGTTAGGGTGGGTAGGTAGATATAGGTCTCCGACCATCTAAAGAAATTCGGATGGACGCACTTAGGCCACATGGGGCCCATTGTGATACCACAGATTGTTAAACGATCTATATTGGCTAACGGTTAACCGTTAGAGGCTAACCTTTCATAAAATAAGTGACACTTCAGATGGAACATATTTTCACTGCGGACAGTCCTTACCAGACAGGACCTATGTATAGTAGGAAGAATATTAATTTTTAATTTTAAAATAACGGTACAAAAAATCTCTTTACTATTCAATTATCCAGAACTGTTCTTAAATATTAGTCTTCGGTATACTCATCCATATACGGGTCGGTGCCGATGAGGCGATGACAATGCAAAACGCACTTGCATTTATTTTTTATGATACGCAATGAAATTCAAGCGCTAAACATTTTTGCCACCACAAATGTTCCAGTAAGACAAGCAAAGGCAGTTTCAAAAGGATATTCTTTTTTGTCCTTTTAAATGTGATTGAATGTCTATGATCGTCTATGTGTGTGCGTCCTTATTTTTATTTGTACCT
>QOCX01002561.1:0-15085 GCA_005959815.1 Sarcophaga bullata | reverse complement strand
ACAATTAAGGTATTCCAGTTTAGACTATAGCCAGTAACATATTTTATAAGAGTCCATTTCTTCTAACTCCTCAAATCATGGCCCCAGATTTTGAGATGATCCTCTTCAAGCTGTTATAACAACCAATTGCAGTCACTCTAGTACCAGATCGAATTTCTTTGTGAAACGGATCCATTCAACAGATAACCATGGGGACTAATTGCTACTTGTATGACCCTAAATAAATGGAGATAGGGCCTATATATTGAAGAACCAGACACCAAACTTTGCCTACAGCTATGGACCAATAATACGGAGTTTCAAGAAGAGTTCAGCAAGAACATGTAACGTACGATCTGTGTTAGCAACCATCTGGTAAGCTTGACTGTCTTTACAAGCAGTCAAATGATAATTATGGCAATAAAATCAAGGAATATGGGATCAAAAACCGTCTGGAGTGAAAAAAACGATTAAAAATTTCTCCTGGCATGGAACTATTGTGGAATAAATCGTAGAATCATGGCGCAGTATGAAGAATTAGAAAAATACTTTGCGGCGATCCTAATTACGAGGAGAACCCATGAATATTAACAGATCAAAATATTTTGGAGATGACACAATACCAGACATAACTCATTGCAGAGGAATGAACTGGACGGAGATAAAGAAGTTGGTACAAGAAACAGATTTCTTATGGAAAATAACGTCGTATTCCTAATGAAGAGCACCCAACAAGCCTACGAGATGGCTTGGGTGTATGTCAAAAGGAATGAAACCCCAGATTGGTCGCCTTTCCTTCTACCTACCTCATACCTATCTACCTACCCTAGTAAACTATGGTCTTAATTACATGATGAACTATGTAATCAGCCGATTTTTACACAGTAGAGCAAAACTTTAATTTCAGTATAACATGCTAAACGTCTAATCGTACTAATTAAGTCATTTACATTGAAGGGAATGAACACAGCCTACTTCAATAATTTCTTTTTTTACACCACAAACTCTACTACTCCACATGAAGTCTCTGTCTTTGCCTTCGTCATTGTATTCGTTACATTTCTAAACAAAGTATAATTAATAAACTTTAAATCACTCTTTTTGTATTTATATTTACTCTGCTAATAATGTTTATCTAATAAATAATAATAATAATAATAATACAACAGGTATTTGGCAGTAAACAAAAGAGTCATAAACAAATGGAAACCAATGGACATTCAACAAGTTTCTGGCGGGATGACTGCCAGAAAGCATTGCTACAAAAGGTCCAAAAAACCAGCTATTACTTCAGTTACTTGTAGAAAGGACAACATGACGCAGTATATACTCAACTGTTTAATAATTGTGATAATTCTTATTACAAGCAGCAAAAGCTCTGAAGACTCGGAAGAATTTCATTTAAAAATTTGTGAAATTATTAAAAACGGCAATGCTCCCGTGAATATTGTGTACAAACATCCATGGGCTCTTGAGGAAAATTGGAATACATTCTATGGTTGTTTCAAATACCTATCGTATTAAGAGAATTAGAAAATCATAGCCAAGAACCATTACGTTCGTCTGCTAGTACGAGCATATTTTTTATGGATACTTTAAAGTCTATGAGACAAGTAGTGGATTTCTTAATCCCCAACAAAAATGGAAACCTGGTCATTGTTATGTATTCATATGGCTAATAACGGATAAACAGGCATTACGTCGTTTCTTTGAAAAAGTATGGCAGAAAAATATTTTAAATGTCATCACAGCTGTGGTTTCTACACAAGAAATCTATACGTTTGAGCCGTTCACGGAGCAGGGTTTCCAAGTGATACTTTTAATGAAGAACCATATTTTTATGATAAATTAAAAAATTTCCATCAATTTGAATTGCGCATAAGTATGTTTAAAGATATATAAGAGCCGTGCCTTTAGACAATTTTACTACGGAAAGGTTATAAAAAAGTGGATGCATGATTGCACGCACCTTGGTCAACATTTAAATGCCACAGCTTTTGTATATAACGCCTAGCGATAATCAAGCAACTTATGGTGATATGGTGAATGGCAGCTTATTGGTGCTTAAAGGATATACAATCAGGGTTTACGCATATTGGTTTCAACTATCGTTTCAAATTAGATGATGTCAAACCTATATAGAGGAGCTATACCCCTATAAAAAACGTCTCTTATATTTGGTAGTTCCGGCGGCCAAAATGAAACCAGAATTTTATATTTGCTAATGCCTTTACCTATTCCTGTGGCGTTTACTGCTGATCAATTTCCTTTTGGTGTTGTTAATATTTTTTATTTTACAAAAGCTAGTCGAACGTTTACACTGTCGCCCGGAAACTTGCAGTCAACAACTGGCATTGGTATGAATTGTTGCATATGTTTGTGAAAACCCATATTGGTCAACCGGTAAGACAACTTTTCCATATAAGTTCCCTACGACAGTTTCTGATAACCTGGATTGTTATTCAGTTACGTTTTGACCAGCATTTATTTTGCCAAATTGGAGAGTAGTTTTGTACAGCCATTGTATGAGAAGGAAATTGATAAACTCGACGATTTAACTGAATTAAAAGTACCCATTTATGGTTTTAATGTGGTATTTGAAGCGGTGCAAGTCTCTTTGGATCCTTGTTATTTCCAAATAATAGAAAATCTTGGCATAAAAGTAGCACCTCATATAGGTGATGATGAATTTTTTATGAATCTACAAAAGAAACGTAAAAATATTGCCTTAATTGTACGTGATGAACTGGCCAAAGCTATTGTGGCTTACAGTTATAACAATGAAACTAAACGGCCTACATTCCATATAGTCAAGGAATATTTACGTTCCCTGACTGCCTCGTATGTGTTGAATAAGGGTTCTCCGTTTATACATAAATTTCAAACTGTGGTCAGTAATCTTTATGAACACGGTTTCGTATCGCATTGGCTTGATATTGATTCGCAACAGAGAAATTATTTGCATCGCACGGAGGAGTATTTAGAGGACTTGGATAATGACTTTATTTTGGAGGATATGAATGAGGCAGCAGGTGGCATATTGTCACCATCAGAGTTGAGTAAAAACAAAGTGGTTTTAAATATGGAAATTCTTCAAGGGGCTTTCTATTTGTGGTTTTCCGGCATTTGCTTGAGTTTGGTTGGTTTTGTTGCAGAGCATTTGTTTTGGCGTCTTAAGATGCGAAAGGAAAGCCGCAAAGTAGATGCAAATGAGCCTTAAGAAAATTGAAATGTTTTGATATTAAAGCAGAAAGAAAATGGAATGGAATTTGATAATTTTAATAAATTATGATAATTTTTCACTTCTTGAATGTAATGTTTTAATACCTTTGAACTTCGGGAAGATATTAAGTTGTGTGTGTTAATTCTGTACATGAGTGGGGGGGACCTACAGCTTAAAATCGACTCCGAACGATAGATTTTTTTTGGAGAAACTTTTCATGGCAATTTTTATTTANNNTCAGAGTTTTTGACAGAAATCTGCTGAGAGCAAATTACCGAAGAAAGATTTTTTCATATTTTCGGTTTGATGTGACGTGGAATTCCAATTTTGTTGAGGATTTACCAAACCCACTGTTCTCTTGAAAGTACTATAATTGTCTATCAAATATGTACTGGTACTGCGGTGAAAACCTAAGGATTGTTTAGGATAAACAATCGCATCCTATATAGCATCCTATATCGCATCCTATATCGCATCCTATATCGCATACCATTATCGCATACCATTAAAGGTATTTCAACTAAACAACCATAAAAACGATAATATTCCCTAGTAGCCACCAGAGTTTATGCATTTTCCGAATTTTGTTGCTGATGATAAACTATATTAAACACAGCATTGCGGATTTCACAAAGCAATTTCACAAATTTTAAAACGAAATGTTTCTTCAGTAACTTTAACAGTTTTAATAGGCATCCCAAAAGTTGCCACAATTAATATGCTGGTGAGAAAATAATGTTGCATGTTGTGATTACTTAGGCCAACTAATTTGTTTTGTTTGTCTAGTCTGTGAAGTTAGTGGTTATTGCTTTTGCTGACTTGCAACCAACTTGTTGCATGTTTTAAAACAATTTAAAAAAATTTGTTTTGCTTTTTGTTTCTATTCTTGTTGTTGTTATTATTATTATAATATCGTGTTAATTAACAATATTTACATATTAAATGTGATTAATTAAAGTTTATTAATCATTTCAGCAACAACAACAACAACAACAAATGTGCAACAGTCTATAACCGAGGCAACAATTGTGTGGGCTTTAGTTAATTCCGCTTAAAGTAACATACATATGTCCATTGAATCGTTTGACACGTCTGCTTCATAATTAAATTATTTGGGTTATTCGTCAATTTATTTTTATCAAAAAAAAGAAAGAAAAAATTGTGAAGATTTCAAACCTTACACCGCCAGACACTTTTTCATAAAATCGAAATTCAGCAGGCCTTTATCCATTCCCAAACAATGTAAACTAATTCAAATGGACTTAAGGCCATTATTACAACTTCCCGTTAACTAAAGAGAGAATTTTAACGGGCAGATAAATTGTTTTTCATTATTATAAATGAACAATAAGGTAGAAGTGAGCACTAAGCTAAAGGAAATATCGTCCTACTTGTAGCCTTTAAAGTTAAGTTTTGTGCCTGAACTGGCTATATTATATATTTTCTATATGGCAACTTCAAATATAAACAAAATGAGCAAATACAATAAAAAAGAAGTCCTTCGTTGCCACATCGTTTAAAAAAATCTTATTTAATTGACAGTGTTATCGACATTGCTTCGGCACTGCCATATTTTTGAAAAAGTTAAGTTTATTTTATCTGTAGGTTGTAATAACGAGAAGAAGCTAAAGGTGTCTTTAAAGTTTACTTTAGCTAAAGTTACCTTTAACTAAACCCAACTCTAACGCCAAGTTGTAATAATGACTCTTAATATATAAAAAGTTTACGGAAACTCTGTCATACGATTACTTCGATCGTGACACAACAATTGAGTAGTAACTGCATTCCTTACTAAAGGAATATCTTTGTATTCCACTAACTTAGGAGATCCTAGTGTATTCATGGCCTACACAAACCGATAAAATAAACAATTGTAAGCCATGAAGCTGCTCTTTCGTTAGAAGATTTTTCATCTTCAAATGCTCTTCCATACGAGCTAAAGATGTTAACTTTGATGTTTGAAAACACATATGGAGATCGTCCTAGTCAATTGTTTTGCTTACATTCAGTCATTAGAACACATCTTAGGGTGTTCAAAAGCATGGAAGAATAAAAAATGTCGATCATCTCCCCCCCCCTGTAGCATAAAACATGAAATGACTATCAGCTCCCAGCCATGGATTTTGTCACCAACTTTCTCCTTTATTAGGATTCGAAGAGTATCTGAACACCTACCGTTCTATGAATCGTTAAACTTTCGCTCTTCCCGCTATTTGAATATCAATAGCAAGAGCGCTCACGATATGCTAAGAGACTAGTATAAAAACAGTATCGTTCCAACAACGGATTCCCTAGTTAGCGTTTAGTTCTTTTGCGGAACCTTAACTAGACTAAGATGACTTTAGTTTTAAATCATGAAACTCGATCACATGAATCGTTTTTTTAAGCACGCTCAGTAGAACTCATAATTATGTTCGCAACATGGTTTACTTATACGTTTCGGTATAAGGCTCCTAACTTCGCCTTGCAGTGAAGTACATTCTGTTAGAATTAGGAAAAGATGTCGTAGAAAAATTAAAAGTAGGAAGAAAACAGTATGTATTAGTGAGAGAGAGGGAAAAACATACTATAGGAATGACTTCTAGCAGTAATAGCTTTCAAATATTCCATCCTTTTAAATATCGGTCACCTTTGCTATGCCCTAAGTAAGGCCTATCTCCCAGACAGTCTAATGTTAGATCGATTAAGAGATATTATAGATCTTGTTTTAAATTTGTATCATAAATAAATTTCATTTTACATCGAAAATGTTAAATACAATCAAAACATCCTCCATTATCCACAATCAAAATCGTGTTCTTTTGACTTGAAAATTATATCGCTTATCAATCAAATTTGTAAACAAACAAAAAAAACAACACTGTCTACATGCCTGCTGACTTTTAAAGAAATTTTAAGAAACTTTCTTTTCATTTTTCTTTGAAAAGTGCAAGAAAATGCAAAACGACCCACAGATCAGGAAGAGACGAAAATGCAGTAAGAAAAACAAGCAAAAAAAAAACCAGGAATAAACAAAAGTTTTCATTTATTCTTAAGCAATTTTCTCAAGTCATCTAAAATTGAAAAACAATATGACATAAAAATAAAAACGACAACAACAACAACAAAAAATTAAAATAAAACATAAAGTTGGACCAAGAAAAAAAGAATATTTCCCAGACACCACAGCAAATGTGATGCCCAATTTAAAACGACAAGACAAAATACAACAACGGCAACATTAAAAAGAAAGAGAGAAAATAAAAAAATAGAATGAAAATATTTAAAAAAAAAATAAAAATAAAAGACTTACAAGAAGAAAATTTAAATAATAAAACATTTAACACATACACACTCATGATGAAATACTTGAACTATACAGTGGGTCACAAAAATCGACATTAATTTGCGTTTAGTAAAGTGAAAGGCATGATATACCGACTGTTAAAGCCAATGCATTTATGCATGCATATCCTATGAACCACTAAAAGTAGACTGCAAGCGGGTACTAACGCTTAGGAACCATTTTAAAAAAAAATCTAGACCACCAATAAAAAGGTAGGTAGGTTGAAGGAGAGGACACTAAATAAGGGTCTCATGCCAATTGACATGACCTAAGCGATCATGTAGGCTTGTTATGCGCGTACCATTAGGACTGCCATCGAACCTTCTATAGGAAGTATACTGCTCTCAGACGAGTTATGTCTAGCAAAGTGTCATCTCGAGCGCAAAGGCGTTATGCATCGACATGCGTAACATATTCATAAATAACTATCAGATACATACATACATACATAATTGGCCATTACAACCCTTCAGTACACCACTTATGTTGTGTGTGTTAATTTTATACATTTTAAAGTCGACTCCGAACGACAAGATTTTTGAGAACTTTACATGGCAATTTTTTTTACTCTCAGAGTTTTTTGCCAGAAATCTGCTGAGAGGAAGCGCCGAAGAATATTTTTTTTTCATATTTCGTTTTTGATGTCTGACCGGGGATACGAACCCTGGCCTTTCGTCTAATAAGCAACACACTACCCACTACACTACGGCGACTACAATAACTATCAGATGCATTGTTCAAATTCAAATACCGGCTAACAGCAAGCCTGTTGCCACACAAAAAATCTGAATATCTACGACACTAATAGCCTCAAATGATGATTTGTAACTGAAATCGATTGACTTTAAAATTCATTCAAGCTTTCTCCCCGTAAGTTAAACTATTACTATTAGAAAACAATCACAAGCTTGCTTTGTGGACGCCACTGTCAAACAGAAATATGTATGTCAGAGTATACCGAGCGTAAAAGCCAAAGAGAGAGAGACACGTATGAATGAAAAGGGGTTGGAGGATGGAGTTTCGTGTAGAAATTCCCGAAATATCACTTTAAATGAAAGCATCACATGTGCTAAATCGTGTTGTTGTTGTTGTTGTTATTATTGTTGTTCTTACCATTTTGATGTTGAGAAGCATGAATGTGAAATGAAATTATTTATTAATATCAACAACAACAGAAGCAACGACACCAACAGCAATCACCAACCAATCATCGTTATTTATCAAACATAAGTTATGGGGCTTGCGATGACAATATACACAGCCCGGAACAAATACAATGACAACGACAACAACAAAAGAACACAACAAATATTTAAATTTCCATACACAAAACGAAATGAAATGCCATGCTCAAGTAAACAAATTAAATTTATTTTTAAAATGCAACAAAAGAAAAGTAAAAGGTTATAGAAAAGAGAAACTGCTAAGAGAGTTAACAAAACGCAGTGAGAGGGGAGAATCTAGAGAGTTCCGATTAATGTTTGGTGTTTTGAAATTTTCTTAGGTGTCAACACACTTAACCTACACCTGCAACAACTGCGAATTTATTTCGGAATTAAACATTGCTGTAATGGTAAGTACAGTGGCACAATATGGAAGAATTAGGACAAAAATTGGTAGGACATGGACAATAGAGAAAAACCAAATTATAAACACGAAAGATTTATTTATTATCACTGGAAATAAACTCAGGAATCACATCTTGAATAAGTCAACTTCCTCGCTAATGGAGGATGTTAAAAACCAAACCAAAAGCGAAATAAATGTGTCATGAATTATCAGGGATTTCCCAACCTGCTGAACAACAGGCCCATGTTGTGCTAGTGTAATTTTAACATAAAGAGCGTGACTTCACAATTTAAAGTGACCCTCAAAACGACAGATTCTGAGAAACTTTTCATGTCAATCTTATTAATTCTCGCACCTTTTGCCAGAAGATTGGCTGCAGGAAGTCATCAAAAGAATATATTTTCTTTCATATTTCGTTTCGTTCAAATGTCTGGAGCTGGTTTGAACCAATGGCCTTCTGTTCGAAAACCAACAAAATACAACCATGACAACGGTATACTTTTTATACAAGCATCTACACCTTCGTTAGTAGGTCCAGCTTGTAAAAGCACTTTCCCAGCTGTATTTTATAATCGAGGTCGTATAAATAAGAAACCTTCAAGCATTGCATTTAGTCAGGTCAAAATTTTTCATAACGAATCTTATGGCAGTATTTTGATTAAATAAAAACTTCTTGCCATCCATTTTTTTTCTCCGCCGTTGCCCACTGTACTGTGCATGCGGCTTAGTAAGTAAATGTGAATTATTTTTATGCAAACACAAGAACATCTATTTAAAGGTACACATTTTGAATGTTTTTTTTTCGTAAATAGTTCTTCAATTAACATCGATTAGAATTAAAAAATAGGTTCTGTTTGTGGTGGTAAAAAATGGGGAAATTAAATGAAATTTGATCCAGAGGTAATCAAAATGAAGTACTAAGTATGTACGGGATTAAATAATTAACCCATATTGCAAAATGCGCCCATATGCCACACACTTTGCAACTTTCACGTCCCGTTCATCACATGGCGGAAACGGAAATGAGAATTTAATGACTTGCCGTCGGTCTTTCGGCCATCAGCCTCTGTGAAACCAATAAAGTACCTTCTTTTTAGCACGGCACATGCGTGAAAGTGTTAAACAGACGGAAACATTGGGACAATCCTTGTATAAATAATTCCTTTTTGGGAATCCTCTGTTAATAATTTTTAGAGGTGAATGGAACTCTTTTGTATACAGGCTCCTGGTTCAAGCATATGTTCCAAAAAATGGCAACTGATCTTGTAAAGAATTTTTCATATGTTTTGAACAAAAATCGATTTTTCAAATTAATTTTCCTCAAACCTACAAAATATAGTCCCAACGTTGCCCCAACGGTTCGAAAGCGAACCTTTGACCTGCCATTTACACACTATCTACGAATTATTTTTCATACGTTTACAAAATGGCCACTGATTTCTAGAATACTGGTATGGTCTTTAACGTAAAACCGTTAATTTTTTTAAACGATTTCCCTTTATATTCTTGGAAATTATGTGGGAGCTATTAGCCAATAGTATACAGGATGGTATCTTTCTTGCGGTACAATTTAGACGCGTTAGGCTATATATTCCGCCGACCGATTGTACAGAGTAAAAATTGTTGTTCATACATACATAACATAATTGGCCATTACCAACCCTTCAGTCGGATTACGGCCTAGCTTCTCCATCCACTTATGTTTGTGTGTGTTAATTTTATACTGGAGTGGGGGGACTTCAGTTTAAAGTCGACTCCAACGACGAATTTTTCTGAGAAACTTTTCATTGGCAATTTAATTTACTCCTAAAGTTTTTGCCAGAAAATCTGCTTGGAGATAACGAACCCTGGCCTTTCGTCTAATAAGCCAAAATACTACCCATGACTGACGGCGACTCAAAAAAATTGTTGGTTCGTTAAACAGCAAAACTTTGCTTTTTACAGATTAATTTTGAATCTGTTAATATCAAACACTGGCCGCTGCTATTAAAATATTGGTTTGGGTCTTTGCTTTTAATTTGAATTATCTTCACACACGTTATGAATTGGAAATTTTCGGTAAATTATCAGTAAATGATTTCGCATTTTGTGTTGATATTTAAGCATAATTTGACTGAAATAATACCACGTGCCTTAAACACACATTTTAAAGAACACGTGGAGTGTGATTTAAAATATTTGAAATGATCAATAATAATCCCCCATTCAATAGAAAACAATATAAGCTAAAATACAGTGGTTAGTTTTTTTTTTAATTTAGAACTGATCCTATTTTGAGATGCAGTGAGACCAAAGTACCTCTTCCACCCCCCCTCCCACAAAACAATGACACATGATGATGCTGGGACATTGATACTATTTACTCTTTTGTCATTGACAATAACCACAAACGTCAATTATCACAATTATCGACAAAGCAAAAGGCATCATTATTGTCCCTTAAACAAGGCCATCACCGAAATAACCATTTATTTTGAAAATACCCTGTGCGGTCTCTGTTTGTTTTAGAAACACAATGACGAAATCGGAAAAAAAAAAAAAAAAAAAACTTGGCAACGAATTCTATTGCGAGAAAATGGAATTTATTTCGGTCTTTTTCTTTTTTAATCAATTGGCCTTTTTTTTTTTTCTTTTTTTTTTTTTTAAATGAAACGGAATAGAAGATATTTTCCAAGTTAAATTTACAGCACAAGAACAAATGGCCCATTGAGCATTTGATTTGGATTTTGGACTGACGGAACTATCGAATTGACTGTATAGATTGTTGCAAATTCAAATGTAAACTCTATGGGGTTAATGTGATTGGTTTTTGCCCGCTTTGATTGGATATAGACAGAAAAAAAATATTCAAATTCAAAATCATTTCGATAAAAATTCCTTGATCGGATCGTTCATTCGATACAAATATTCAGAAAAGAAAAATTCACATGCTAATGAGGAATTCTTTTCTTTTTTTTATTCTTTCTAATTTCAACTTGCGTCAAATGCCATTAAGTTGGTGCACTATAATCGGATAAAAAGGCGTGGTAACATAAAACATTTCATTGGTACAAATTAAAAGAAATAATGAAATTGGTGAATGTTAAATTTGAAACTGTTTAGATTAACTATGGCAAAATAAACTTTCCTCTACTATGGCAAAATAAACTTCTCTGGGAAGAAGATTCCACATGTTAATGTTGATAATGCGACTAAAGAACGTCAACATTCTATAAGGTATTATGCGATCCACTGATCAATCGAAAACGGGCGGAAGAAATCAACATATAAAACGTGTTTTTCGAGAAGAAATTGCTTTTCCTTGAAGTAGCGATAATGCAGCGAAGCAATTAGCAGAAATGGATACCCTGCGGTCCTCTCGTCCTCTCTTAGGCACGGTCGATAATTCATAAATATAGTAGTTGTATTCCATTTTTGGCCGTATATCAATGTTGTTAGGTTAGATTAGGTTAGGGTGGAGTGTTAGTTTGATACCAAAAGCTCACTTGAGCACGCATAGCGGCGAATTGGTACGCCACAAGTGAACACAGTCCCTGTTCGGACCAAGTTGGTCGGCGCAAGGGCTTCACTATAAATGTTGTTAATATTAGATCAGGTCAGATGGAGGGACAAGTTCTTTTTGAAGCGTCTTAAAAATCCGAGGCACTTGAATGCTTCTTACATTACATGATGCATACGCCGTCTTCATTGTAAATCCACATCTAAATTTTTGTGGCCTTGCTTGATAAGCTTGAAGTAAATCTAATATGAAAAGAAAAAAAAAAAAAAAAAAAAAAAAAAAAAAAAAAAAACATTTGTTTCACAAGCCTCTATTGAGACCCACTTTTCTCTCAATAAAATTGTTCACCATGGATGTAAGCAGTTGCAAATCATTTGAGGAGTATGTGTAGTCTGGAGAATGCCTCTCCTGCAGACTAAAGCCGTACAATTGTGGGGTTGGGATCTCACAAAGCAATACTTTCCTGAGCATCAAATTCCGACTAGACATGCCCGACGGAGTGGACTACAGTTTAACGATAACTGCTTCAACCGTCATGTTATCTAGCCTTTAAAAGACTCCGCCATAGAATCTTTTACCGGAGGTTTTTACACAACATATCTGGGATATCATGCATCGAGAAATGCGCTAAGTACAGTAGCAAGAAGTTGAAAATACCCATATGAACAGTAGATGAACTAAAACTCATTGCTTGGATTACTTTTTACTACTCCTTATAAAGAAAAAAAAGTCCCTTGACTTCATGAACATAGTGACTCAAATCATTCATCAAAATTTGCAGTCCTTGCTTGTCTGTTTACATGGGAAACAAAAACAAAATTGAGTGTTTTTGTGTGTGTTTCCGATGGACTACCACACCACAATCTAGCGTGTACCCAGTGTCATCATCTGTACTGGCATAGCCAGTCAAAATAACTCATCATCTAAATGGATTTTTTTTTCAGTCGATTTTAAGCTATTTCATGGTAAATCGACGAAAATATTTTCAATTGATGGCTGCTAACAAATAGGCCAATATAGATACATATGTATGTATGTATGTATGTATGAAAATATTTTTCTTTCACTAAATATTCACTTTTATTTCCAAACAAAATGTGTTTTTTTTTTATTTTTTTTTGTTGTTCTATGCCATCATCGATGATAAATAAATGGTTCTCAAGTCATTTTTTTTTTTGTTTGTTTTTCAATGAAATGCATGTCAATGCGGCGTTAATTGTTGCAACTAAATATTGTTCAAATGCAAACAAGAAATACACAACAACACAACGACACACTTAAATACACACATGATTTTCAAATTGAAAACAAATATGCCTGTTGCAAGCGTAAGCATGTATGCATGCTTGAGAATCAAATCCTAAACGTAAATACACTTACAATTTAGTTTATAAATGCTGCACAAATATTTAACAATGTATGTGTATGTGTATGTATGTATGCAATGGAATGCTGAAACATAATTATGTGGCACTAACAGACTAACAGTAAGGGTGTTTGTACAACACATGAACACATGAACACTCTTTTTGGCCTTTTTTGTCGACTGACAAATTGATCTCTTTTTTAATTTCATTACAAATACACATACAAGTATACGTACACACACACAGAGACAACAAAGATTGCCTTTAAGCTTTTACAGTCGTATGTGTTTGAGTGCTACATGTTGCCACATTTTTGTATTTTTATTTGGATTTTTTGCTGTTCTTGTTGCTGCTGCTGTTGAAAGAATGAACATATTGTTTTTGTTCAATAAATTGATGTTACTGGGTTATGGATCCGAGAACAATGAACAAATATTGTTTTTGTTCTTCATTAAAAGTCAAATGCAAAAAAAAAACTTTTTTTTTTTTCTTAATTTCGGTTTCATGCCACAATACAAATATGCATTCCCTCCGTCTTCAACACACTTTAAGTACAAGAAAGTGAGTTAAATAAACCAAAAGGGGTGTAGTATGTACATATTTAATGAAATCGGTTAAAAGTGTTAAGAAAAATGAAAACTTCAGGGCGAAACATTGCCTACAGGCACAGATTAAAAGATTCGCTACATTCTGCGAAGACAAATATTGGCAAAAAAAATTAAATTTTATCCAACATAACATTGCAATTTGGTCCTAAAATTATCCTAAATGTCATCCTGCGATGGTAGAAAACATTTAGCATGACATCTGCGTATGTGTGATACGCAAAATCGTAAAGCGTTCTAAATTTCCCATTAGTGAGGTGACCCTATTAGCACATTGGTATTCTAAACAAGAGCTCAAGAGTTCAAACCTTAGAGTCTTCTCTCAACAGTCAACACAGTAGAGAAATTGCTATTACAACGCCAAATTGTAGTTCCTGCCATTTGTGGATAAAATTACAACACACAACAAGGGTAATGTGAGAAACTAGGTTGCAATCTGGGATAAAGTACTGTGATGTCTACTTATAATAAATATTCCTACTTTGTCCACAATGCTGTACAGGACGATATTAAATAAAAATGGTAATAACTTGTAGAATCATCTGGAAACTTTCTTTTCTATGTAACCGTATCAATTAGTTGGTCACAATGTTAGATATTCAATAATCAGAGTTAAGGAAATCACCGTGACCTGGTATGTAGTGTGTTGGCTTATTAGAGGTGAGGCCACGGTTCAAATCCCAGTTCAGAAATATGAAAAACATTTCTTCTGCGACTTGCTCTCATTAGATTTCTGGCAAAAGCCACGAAAAGTTTATCATAAATCTGTCCTTTTTGGAGTCGTATTATAATTAGGTGTCCCGACACACAATTGAATAGAATAATACACGAATTATGGGTGATGTGAGAAACTAGGTAACTTCGAAGCTTTTAATGACTAGTTGAAGAAGAAAGAAAATTAATAAATTTGTAACACATTCTAAAGTACCAACAACGACTAATGGAAGGACACACATGTACATACATAGCTGCGGACATTAGCAATTACTCATTTATACTTTGAAAGAACACTTAAATTTAATAAAAAAAAATTATTTTATATCTGTGATAGGCTTGCCATCAACGTAACAAAATAAGAAAATAAAAATTTAACAACGATAAATCGCAATCAAGTGCAGAAATAGTTAATAGGTTTAAATGTTTATCCCAATGCTATTATAGACCATTCGAGGTCTATTTAGCGAATTAAGTATGAAGAATTTGCCATTTTTCATTCATCGCAATGCACTTAAATGTTTACATTCATAAATTTATTGCATTAAGTATAAACAATTTGTTTAAATGTTTTTTTTTCTTTGCGATATATTTACATATGCATTGAATAATTAAATTTTTAATTATTTTTCTTTGTTGCTTCCCACACGATTAATTACAATTTAAAACACGCACGTCCACACAAATACTCTGTGCAATTTTTGTTGAATTAAAATATAAATTTTTACAATTGCCTACAATAGTTTTCATTCATAAAATTTTATTTCAATTTCAAATTTATTTGCAAGAAAACACAATTCATTT
>QOCX01002560.1:0-21498 GCA_005959815.1 Sarcophaga bullata | reverse complement strand
TGTATTCCAACACATTGCACTGCATGAATAGATATCATCTCTTGGTATTGGTCTCAAAAAAAAATCTTTACAATCTTCTATTTTAAGTTTAACTAAATTTCGTCAGATTTACATTCCTCAATGAATAACTGAAGAAATTTCTTCGAAATCAAAAAAAAAAAATTAAGTTTTTAATAAAACAAAACGGAGATATGATTACACATTTATTTTAGTTGATATATAAAGAAATTTCTCCAATTCTATCTCCCTTTCTACAATATTTACGAAAAGTTTTGATTCAGAGTGTAACATAGAAAATGAAGAGGATTTTTCAGAAAGGGCTGTTGTACTATTTGTCATAAGTCTAACGATGGTAGAGTTGAATCAGGAAAAAATGTAAAAGTTCAAAATCTGATTTCTGTCCTAAGTAAAGAAATGTAAAAAATTAGTTTTAAGAACATAAAACGCCAAACAGTTGGCAAATAAAGTTTAAATTTTTTTTTAAATCACCT
The DNA here is from genome assembly GCA_005959815.1 of Sarcophaga bullata. Taxonomy (NCBI): domain Eukaryota; kingdom Metazoa; phylum Arthropoda; class Insecta; order Diptera; family Sarcophagidae; genus Sarcophaga; species Sarcophaga bullata. The sequence goes on along the minus strand of QOCX01002560.1, from coordinate 21,007 downwards.
CTCTATTTATCATTTTATGATCCTTGTTGTTGCGTCCTCTGTCGGCACAAAGAGAACGTGATAAAAATGTGAATAGATTTGTGAGACGCATATGTTAACCCATATGTTAACCCAGAGGTTAGTAATATTTTCAAGAGTAACCTATTAATACGTATATGTAGTGGAAAATATAGGAAAAATGTGCAGCGCCAAACCCCTAAAGACTGCGTATTTAACTTGACAAATATTCTTCCAAAAATTGAAATCATTTCTCATTGTTATTGGTTAATCTCATGGGAAAATAGTGAATCCTTTCGGTTTATCATTGAAAGCTAACAAAAAGAGCGGCATGAACCTTCTTCTTTAGAGGCCGACAGGCAACGGGATCCTTTTTAGCGAACATTGTTGATGTTTGTGTCCTATGTGTGTAAAAAGGCCTAGATATTCAGCCCACGGGGGCTATTGGTGCCGACGTCTGACTTTATTGTCTTTAACAGATGATTTGTTGAAATTTATTAGGTTCTTAAATATCATAGTATGTTTTAAATTAAAATATTTCTAAAATCTTTTTTACCATACTCCAGATTTATTTTCTAATTCCTGTCTCTGATTGTTAGGAAATGTGTAATAATTAAATATGCATATTTATATAACGAGGAGATAAACCGTTTGTATATATATTGTAGCTTGCACTGAACATTTGCATTTTTTTATTTAAACAAATCTTTCTTTAATTAAAACTTTTATGTTTATAAACATTTCTTCTTATTTTTTTCTTCAAATTTGTTTATTCTTCTCACTTTGCTAAATACTTGTCAAATTCTAATTTTTATTTATGTTTAAATAATATTGTTACAATGTTAAATTTTGTAAAACTTTTATTTATCGTGGATTCGAAAATTGCAATCAATATAAAAGAAATTATTCGTTATGAAATCTTTCATTTATTTAAGTTCACAATGCACTTAATAGTACATGCGACTGCGCTTAATTTCTCTTATCTCACGATGCTTTTTAAAAAAGTTCAAACGTTTCGAACGTTTCAATACCACTGTGCTTAACACACACTATTTAATATAAAGCACTGATTAGAAAAACGTATAAGTCGTAAAAACGCAACGTCTATTAACGTTCATAAGTACGTTTGTGTCGTTATAGAAACGTTAAAATCGTGTCATCTGTCCACGAAGTATGTAAATAAAAACGAAACAGAATTTAAAGCAAAACACAAACACGAAGACAATACCATGTAAGGAAATTCATTTACAGATACTTGCACGAAGTCATCTCTTCGGAACAGTGATGACTATTGTTGAGGTAATGCAAAATTAAAAAAGTACCAATTAGGAATTAATTATTCTTGTATTATTATAGAAATATTTGTCTTAATCTGTGTCAATATTTATGGAATTTACATATATGTATGTAAGTTTACCGTCGAATATTGTCCTATTTAGAATGATTTTTTTGTCTTTTTATTAAATTTCAATACAATACCTCTAGATAGAATAATAATAATGCAAAACACTCTTATAATTACTTGTGCACGTTAGAATCATAACAATACGTATTTTAAAAGATAAAAAATATTTACGTATAAATAGGAAAATACCAAAAATACGTCACTCAAAATACATACATATTATTTATTTATTTAGTTTCAATTTTTTTTTTTTTGTCAAAATAGAATCATAACAATAAGTAAGTAAGTATTTGCTAAATAATTATTTTATTATTATTTTATTTAAAAATAAAAGAAAAATTATTTATTACATGTAAAAATTCAAAACTTTTATATAAATAATGCTTATTAATTTCATGCTGAAAGTTTCAAAGAGGGCATTTATACCGCAATGCAACTCAATATACAATAGTCCCATTCAGCGTTGCCAGTAATCCTTTTGGATAAAATTTTTAAAGGAAACACCGGAGCCCTCTGTTGGTGTTTCTTTGCTACTTTGGCAAAATTTTATTTTAAAATGTAAATATTTCGCGTTATGATTACTGAATTCATTGAAAATATTTAAAATTGAATTTTGTCGAAAAAACTTGTTTTGTTATGAAACAACGACAGCAATGCTGGTTCATGTTCATATGTCACCAACGTTGCCATTTGTCAAGTTTTCCCTTTTTTCCAAGTTTTTTGAGATGTGAAAAAGTTTTCATTAAATTTGTTTTCTAACAAAACTAGTTTTTTCAACAAATTTCAATTTTAATTTTTTTCAAAAAAATTCAATAATAATAAAAAGAAATATTTAAATTTTCATTAAAAAAGTGTGTATTTTTTAGTTTCGACAAAGAAACACCAACAGAGGTTTCTTTGTAACTTTTGGCAACCTTTTGATGAAAAACAAGTTTTATTTGTAAAAAAAAAAAATCTTTTTCCCCAAAATAAAAGTTTTTATATAAAACCGTAGTCTAGTAGGTAGTGTGTTGGCTTATTAGACGAAAGGCCAGGGTTCGTATCCCCGATCAGACATCCAAAACGAAATATGAAAAAAATATTTCTTCGGCGGCTTCCTCTCAGCAGATTTCTGGCAAAAACTCTGAGAGTTAAATAAAATTGCCATGAAAAGTTCTCAAAAATCTGTCGTTCGGAGTCCACTTTAAACTGTAGGTCCCGCCACTCATGTATAATATTAACACACACAACATAAGTGGTGTGAGAAACTAGGCCGTAATCCTGACTGAAGGGTTGTAATGGCCAATTATGCATGTATGCATGCATATAATAATTACTGGTAACGTAAAAACGTTAAGGAATTCTCCTTTATACAGATGGTTGCGTTTTGTTTGGTAAGCATTTATATTGTTCTTCATATGCTAAAAACGGACATACGTTACTCTAATCTGTGCTTAACTTTCGGTTACAGAGACTCTGACTGATTAATCAGGATTGCAGTATCGTTTTTCGCTCTATTCATACTCCTTTCTATTTGTATTTATTGTATGCCAGGTAACTTCTCGATCTTTTTTAAGTGTTACTATTGCATTTTCGATCTTTATTTTGCTAGTGTAATTCTATTTACCGTTTTTCAAATCTTGTATGTTTGTCGTGTTTGCTGCAGCAAGTGATGAAGTTCAGTGAAAAATGCCGCACTATTTTACACACATCTTTTGCTATATACTTAATAGACTTGAAAATTGAAATTATTTCCTTAGAAAGACAATAATGCGAAACTAATTCTAATTAATGAACGAAATCGATTCTCGACTTCTTTCCTTGAAAAATCTCTTCAGAAGCCACCCAGAAAACGGTCCAAAGAATGTCAGGCACTGCCAACTTTTTGGAAAAAGTAAAACTATAAGAGCAAACATTTACAGCAAACCAATACGTTTGCTAAGCTAATCCTGGACCAACATAGAAGCTCTTAGAATAGACCAGTTACGAACTAAAACTTGATCAAAAAATTAAAACGAAAATGATAAAAAAAACACAATTGTTATAAGAAATAAATTTACAAAACATCGTTAGAAAAAGAAAACGTAAATTAAAAAACAAAAATTTTTTGTTACCATTTACTTAGTCATTCACACCCAAGCAAAAATATCATTGGCTATGATCAAATTTAACAATGAAAAAGAGAAATTGAAAATTAGAAAAACTTACTTGCAGGAGCAATATTGGCTGCCATTTCCGTTTTATTGTGTGAATTGCCTGAGACAAGTAAAATCGACTGCCACATTCTAGTGTAGGTATTGAGGAAACCTAAATGCATACTCCATGGTCGTGTATGCATTTCTCCAAATTTGTAATTCGTTTATTTATTATTAATTATAGCACAACAATATATTAATCTTATAAATGACAGTGCTGTGGCAGTAATACAAAGAAATAAAATAACTTGGATAATAAATAAAGTGAACAAATAAAAATTAATAATTAGAACATGTTATTACATAAGAAAGTATGTCAATCGATGTAATAAAACTTCAAAAGAATTATTAAAAGAAACACAGAAGTAAATATACTAAGTATATATGTAAATGAATCAATAAGTAATGAAGTACCATTACATAAGGTAGAGGGAAAATCATCATACCTGTAACTTTTAAAATTAAGTTTATATCTGAACTTGCCATATTCTATATTATTTTCAGTATGGCAACTTCAAATATAAACAAAATGAGCAATTACAACAAAAACAACCCATCGCTCCATTGCGTTTTTAAAGCACTTGTTTAATTGAGCAATGTTATCGACATTGTTCCGGTACTGCCATATTTTTGAAAAGTTAACTTTGTTTTATCATTAGGTAGTTATAACGAAGACGTTACTTTAAAGAGGAAAATTATATTACAATACATTCTTATATAAAAAACAAAGGTAAAAAATATCCCTTAACTATACAACGAAAAAATATAATAACAAATAAAAATAAAAAAATGAAAATGTAGAAAACAATCAAACAGAGTTCAAACAATACCCAGATTAGATGCAGATTCAGCAAATTCTGTTTTATTGTTTTATCCTAGTACATATTGAACTAATACTTATAGGTTTTTTATAAGTTGCCATAGTCTAATGGGTAGTCTTCGACGACTTCCTCTCAGCAGATTTCTGGCAAAAACTTTGAGAGTAAATAAAATTGCCATGATTTTAAACCGTAGGTCCCGCAACTCATATATAAAATGAACACACGCAACATAAGTGTTGTGGAAAACTGCTAGACCGTAATACTGACTGAAGGGTTGTAATGGCCAATTATTTATGTATTAGGTTTTTTTTAATATTTTTGAGTTTAATTTTTGAAATTAATACGTAATGGTCCTGGCGTTGAATTTGATGTTTTCAAAGAATGTTAACGATCGATAGTGTAGTAGCATCAATAGTGTTGAAAATGCTCTTTCGGCTCGACGAAAATTCCAAGTGTTTATTAGAATCAATACGAAAAATATCAATCTATCATTGTTTCATTATTATACATGTATGTATACAATATAAAATAAGTTCAGGTAGATTGATACAAACATATTTGCAAAACGATTTAGTCAAAGTCAATAATATATTCCCGCAAAAGGCACATGGACTTTAGTATACTCTTCATTTCAAATCTTATTAGAACAAGATTATATACATACACATACATAATTGGCCATTACAACTCTTCAGTCAGGATTACGGCCTAGCTTCTCACACGTTGTGTGTGTTAATTTTATACATGAGTGGCGAGACCTACAGTTTAAAGTCGACTCCGAACGACAGATTTTTGAGAAACTTTTCATGGCAATTTTATTTACTCTCGGAGTTTTTTGCCAGAATCTGAAATCTGCTGAGAGGAAGCCGCCGAAGAAATATTTTTTTTTTCATATTTCGTTTTTGATGTCTGACTGTGGATTCGAACCCTGGCCTTTCGTCTAATAATCTAACACACTACCTACCAGACTACGGCGACTTCATGTATGTTAAATATTGTGTTTAAAGTGATAGTGTATTTGTATTATTTTTATTAAATAATAATTCCTTATCATCTATTTACCAATAAAAAAGTATCGAAATTATGGAAATACTTCTGACTATTAAACTTTAAATATTTAAATTATTGCATACATGTATGTACATATGTAATTGATCATTACAGCCCTTCAGTCAGGATTACGCTAAACTATTTCAATTAACTATTAATATCTCGTTGGGCATACTTTTGCCATTGTAATATCTCGTTGGGCATACTTTTGCCATTGTAATATCTCTAGCATTTCAGAATGATTTCTTATTACGTCTGTGGCCAACTTTATAATCTTCTAAACGTTTTTAAGAACAGTATATATGTTAAAAGTATTAGTTAGTATTAGTGGCGAAAGAATCAAAATTATAATATAATTTGCCACACGGCTCAGATTTTTAGTATTAATTTTATCCATGAATCCTCAAGTCAACAGACTTGAGGAACTTTTAATAGCAATTTCATTCACAATTTTTGTCAGACGTCTGTTGAGGGTCGCCTAAATAAATATTTTTTTATATTTCATTTTATTCACGATGTCTAAGCTGAGGTTTGAATCTTGTGCTCTCGTCCAATAAGCCTAAACACTATCGTCTAGTAAACAGTGACTGTCAAGATATTAAAAATTTAAACCGTTATCGCGATATTAGTTAGTTAGACATATTGTTGGTTATTTTTATAAATTGATTTTTGTTTGTTCATAAACTCGTGAATTCTTTGTGAATTGTTCGTTCTATTTTATTATACACATTTTTATTTCTATTACATGCTCACATAGTCGTAATATTAAATAGAAATTATGAAAATTCGAAATTCAATTAGAGAGGGAAATTGTTATTATACATACATAAATAAATTCAAAGAGATTCATACACTCATTCCTGTTCAAAACATTTTATATATATGTACAGTGGCGAGCAAAAGGGAGTGCATGTTCACGATACTGGATTTCGTCATCCACAAAAACAAAACCATACAATCAAATAAAAAAAAGAAATTAATTTTATCTCTATTATTTTATTCGTAACAAATAACAGTAGAGAAACAATAATTGATGAGATGAATTCAATGAGTTTGCAAAAAAAACATGAAAATAACTCGCATAAACTCAATTTTGCACGTTTTATGAATTGTACATATTTTCGCCCTCACACTTCTCTTATCAGCACAAATCATGCAGGATTACCGTTATGTTTGTTTTTCTCTTGTTCTTCTTCTTCGGAGAGCAGTTTAAAACTTGTTTCTTACGAGTCAAAGCAGATTACAATCATATTTAAAAAAAATTGATTTTTTGCATAAAAATGGGAAAATAGTATTGTATTGTAGTACAGAAGAGATGCAACGTGACACCCAAGTCGCAAATCAGAGGTCGCTAAAAATTATTAACGGACTCAGATGCTCGTGAACATGCACTCACTCTTGCTCGCCACTGTATATTGAATTATATATCTAATATATTGTTACGAAAGTGGAAACGGTGTAACAATGTTTAACATTAAAATGTTAAACCAAAGCTACAAAAACAAAACAACGAACTTGTTTACTTTATTAGCAAATAAACAACAACATCAGTATAACTAAGAAAGAGGAATAAACAAGTAGACAACAAATAACAACAACTTGAAGGGACGAACGTAAACAAGATACAAAAACAACAAAGTAGAAAGCATGCATGAATGTAAACAACATATATTGAAAGGTCGGAGTAAAAGTTCAGTCAGTCTTTTGTGAAGACGCGTTGCGTGTGAATTAAAGCAATCGTGGTTTGAAGATCTCCGTTACAAAGATCTACAGAACAATTGTGTAATAATTGTTATTGTTTATCACAAAATCCATAAACAAAGGAATAACAAAAAAGCAATTGTTGTTGTTAGAATCAGTTGTGAAAAGTGGCACACAAAAATTGTGCGACAAATAAAAGATTTAATTAAAATTAAACACAAATTTATTTTTATTTTTATTTGCAATCTATGAGCTCATATTTCAAACGTTTTTAAAAGGTAAAAACTTGATAATATATATACATATATATAATATATATAATAAAAATATATACACCCATATCTCACATTATGTCGTGGTTATGTTCCAAAAAAACAAAACATGACGCAAAGGGAATCATGATTTTCTATAGCAAACCAGGTAAAAATCGAAGATAGGATTCAGGGTTACGCAAATACTAATTTTTATTAAGAAAACTGAACAAAGTAAACATTAAAAAAACAAAAATAATATAAAATTTCATAACAAAAAAAAAATAAGAACAAATTCAATTAAAATGAAATAAAAATTTCTCTTAATGAAAATTTGATCTCTAATATTAGAAAACAATGTGAAAATAAAAACTGGATTATTTTCAGCTAGAAGCGTAAATCCCCAAGTTTTGATAGCATGACGCAATTAGAAATAAAACTCGTGCCTTCTTTTTAGAAAAAATAAAGGAAATTTCAAAAAATTAAAAACTCGAACTCTATTTCGAAAAACGAGAAGAACGCAACGCGAGAGCAGTTATATATATATACGTCTTCACACTCGACAAGGTATTAGTAATCACCTTACGATAAAAGATGCGAAAAATGTTTCATACCTTTACGTATAATTTTTTTTAATATAGAGAATATGGTAGGTGTTATATTTCTCTATAGTAAGTACTTTGTATCTTGTCTGCATTGTTGCACAATAGCGAATTGGCCAACATTGGGTTAGTTTGTGTGAGAGAATTAAAAGCTCTTTTTAATTAAAAAGTCGCCATAACATAAAAAAGACCACAAAATGAGTTGAAAAACACTCATACTGTAGATACAGAACCAGAACTATACAAAATAGTTTGTACTCCTACACAAAAACAAAAGCAAATAACTTTGAAAACAAAAGTACAACACACACCCGATACCAGATGCAAATCCAATAACTGTGAATACTGACTATTTTCGTCCTTAAACTTAATCGAAGTGGAACAAGCCGAATTTAGGAAGTAACAGCTATGTTGACAAAAAAAAAAACCCCCAACATTCATACAAAAAATAAAAACGGAAGCAAACGAAAACACAAACAAAAACTTTGCAAAAATGCTGGGCTGCCGGCTATAACTGGTTTCACCACAATTGCAGTCCAAAAATTGCATAAAAACCTTTAACGCCGGTCAAATGTTAAAAATACCAGCAAACGGTTTATGCCAAAAAAAAAATGACCAAAAAAATGTTTAGTGTTTAATAAATAGTGAATATATTTAAATTTGTAATTGTTTTTCTCAACAATAATTCAAAAACAAATGAAAATAAATAAATAAATAATAAATTACAAAATACAGAATTTTTACTCAAGAATTTTATTTATATGAAGATGAATGTTGGGGTAGTAATTGATCGAACGGAAAAGCATGTTGCTCTTAGTCACGTACACTTTTATTTAAAAATATTTGACCAATAGAGACTATTTTCCTCTAATGGCACGTACCCATCTTAGTAATACGTATCAAATGATTTTCCAGTCAACTCTCAGCCAAGTATCATAAGCTGACATTGTAAAATCTAACTCCGCTATGTTTCAAAAATCAATTACAACTGTAGCCGCTTTATAGCTACTATAGACATATTGGTCAAGTTAATGATTAAGTTTACAGCTAATCTATCTAGTTTAATACAGGGAATGGTGAAATAAAGTCAATTTTGCAATAAAGCAAGTATTGGAAACCGATGAAGTGGCTGTGAATATGCTTCCGGGAGGTAAGCATAAAACTGAGATTGAGAATTTCCTTGATGAAAAAAAATTTGACGTAATATCAGTATCTGAGATATACGATATTTGACGTCAAGAAGCCTTTTTAAAATTTCTGGTTACGAATTATATAGTTGTTAAAATCCTCGAGTTAGAGCATGTGGACTTGTGTGAAATTACCTACATGCAAAGAATATTTGCATTGAAAGCTTTTACCAACGTTTCGTAATTTACCAAACTCTAAGATTTTCTATTACAGAGGACCAAAGATAGAAAAAAAATATAAAAAATTCTAATAAACAAAAGAGTTATATCTTCTTTAAATCTGATGATGGAAAATACCTAACTATGCAAATCATCCAAGCATCGCACTAATTTACTGGTAGCTGATGCAAACAAGTCTACTTTGTCTTTCCTGTGGAATATCTCCATGGTAATTTATATACCATTTTCAAATTTTAGTGTTTGCACATTTGGGTGTCCTTATTAGACAACTCTGGGTCATTATTGGTGTGATACATATTCTGTAGAGTTAGAATTTGTTTTTGTAATTCAAAGACGATTTTAGATTTAGTAGGGGATATAGGATACGTAGCTCTGACACATTAGATGTCCTACAAACACGTAGTAAAATGTTATGTTTAAAGATTAATTTTTTACCGGTTAACTTTTTATCCTCAAATATGTTACAAAATTTGTTAGAGGTCTATTAGTGCCTTAGATAGATAGACCTGTACAGTATATTCCCTTTGTTACATTGTTTATTGTAATTTTCTCTTCCAAAAAGTATCGTTCTGTATGTAACAGATCTTTTTCCATTTTTTAACAAATAGCGTCTAAATCTGACGTACGAAATTTCAGCGTTTTTAAATCCGATTTATATATTGAATGAAAAGCTGTGTCACTCCAGCATAGGTTTTACGTTCAAATTGTATGTATTTACTGCAAACTATAGTTCCTGTAAAAAACCTTGTATTATATTCTGTAGATAAATTGGATAACAAAACATTTTATGCTTATAAATTAGTCCACTGTGCTACATTCAATCGAATGCTTTTTCGACATCTAAAATTACTACTACAGTACTATTGAACAAAATTAGCAAACATTTTCTTTTGACGTATAGTCGAATGATCTTTTCTGAAGCAAAATTCTTAATTCTATATTATTACATTGCATTCAGTGAATTCCTTTAGTCTATACAAAATTATTTTTCAAATACTTTGTCTTAAATATTTTACGCAATAATAGGACGATAACAATTTGGTGACTTTGATAACTTAAGTTAAATCAGCGGCTCAGGCATTTCGGTCAAAACTAAATATGAAAGAAATGTTAATTTCGGCGACTTCCTCCCAGCAGTATTTCGGCAAAGAACTTTATGAGTAAAATGAAATTGCAACGAAATATTCCTCAAATCTGTTGACCCGCGTCTTCTGAGGTGAGGAGCTACGTTATAATGACCAATTTAGAAGAAGATAACATTGGACATTTTATAATTGTTTGGAAAACAACCGTTTATAAACATCAATAGAATATTTTTGCAAATATTTTTATGATGTTATTGTTTTTGTTGTATTCTTTGTTGTATACTTTTTCAATTATTAATTAACAATTATTCGTATAGGCGCCTTCAATCGTTAAACTTTCGATTGTTTTTTTGTTTATTTTTCAGTGCTTCATTTATTTTTTAAAATTTCGTATTACCTACAGAGAACTTCTTAAAAAATTGGTTTCATTTATCTTGAAATTTATAAGTAGTCTGCTGTTTTAAAGCACACAATGTAAAATTTCTTTCCGATGTAGTATTGCGCCTTTGTAATTTGCTTCGGTATTTATTTCTTTGACTTAGAAAGCTTTCTTTGCCAAATCTGGATATTAACTTTTTGGATTAAATTCGAGAATTCTTTGAAGAATAGAGGTAAGTTTTAATTAATATTTTTCAATGTTGTTTCGGCAATGTAAATTGGTATTTAATGTTTTCTATTTTATCATTAACCAATTGGAATGCAATATTCCAATTCGCTTTATTATAAAGAGAAATTGTTATCGTGTGTTGTTCTATGATACCAAAGGCTACATATTATTGGCACATTATCGGATTGAAACAGATTTTGAAAATATTCAATTTACGATATTGATGCAAATATTGAATTTGTTAATAGAATGTACAAAAGTCATCTGTGTTTGGCTAAATTTTGATTTATTGTTACCTGCTGAATTCCGATATAGTAGGCATTAAAGACGCCAAAAATAAAAAATTCATTATTGAGTAACTAACTTCAAATCCTTAATAAAACGAGAATATTTTGTATCTAATTTGTTTGTTACTTATTTTAATATTTACAGAAAAGTCGTCCATACAGAAAAGTCATACATACATTAACAAAACGAAATAAAAAAAGTACTTCTTAGGCGACTTTCTCTCAGTAGACTTCTGATAAAAATTCTGGAAGTAAATACAATTGGCATGAAAAAGTTTTGCAGAAATCTGTCATTCGGAGTCATATTTAAAATTTAGTTCCAGCCATTGATGAATAATATAATTAACACTCAGAACATGAGAGGTGTTAGAACCCAAATCGTAATCCTGACTAAAGTATTGTAATGATCAATTAAGTACGTACGTAAGTAAGAGACATTTATGAAAACTAATGTTGGATATTTTGAAATCGTTCATGGTGAATAGATATTTTAAGTCCTACTAAAACACCTCGACTATGAATTATTCGATCCTAGCTATTTCAGTTTTCCATTTAAATTTATTATTAATTCAAAAATTTCTCTGTTTTGCACATTTAATTGTGAGGATGAATAGATATTTTAAGTCCTACTAAAACACCTCGACTATGAATTATTCGATCCTAGCTATTTCAGTTTTCCAATTTAAATTTGTTATTAATTCAAAAATTTCTCTGTTTTGCACATTTAATTGTGAGGATTCTACCTCTTGTGAGAGGTAACTATCATTTCTAACCTCTTCAAACATATACTGTTAGAGACTTTGGTCTCATCTCTATATACTGCTTTTTTAAGGGACATCAAGTGTTATCTGCCGCCCGAAGGTTTACGTCTTTTATATTTATTTTTATGCAGGTAAGGTATTTGTAAATCAGATAGTTTGCGTAACCATAATTTTTGCCAAATCCTATATAACCAGCACATCTGTAGTAATTTGCTAAAGCATGACTATACATCGTACACTTCGAACACTGGGTTGAACCTTTGTGTTACCGTAGGCGTTGGTCTACGACATTATAAACGTTTAGAATTTAAACTTATTTAGGATTGGCAAGTTCAGTGTTGAAACTAAACCTAAATTCATCATATTATCTCTAACTGTATATTTTCATAACCGAAGAGTGGATTCGTAAATATTTTAGATCCAATAGACATTTTTTGTATCCACAATAATTGCTTCCATCTCAATTTAATATTGCACTCTAGTTGTGTTTATTCCCTTAGTCAGGAAAAACTTTAAAGCTGAAATTATAGCTTTGCAAAATATATATTTTTTATTATAAGCAGCTAATATTTGCCAACACGTTTGTATGCTAAGTGAGTCCTCAAGTGAATGAAATATGCTTAAATTGTAACATACTCGTATGTACATGCATGACTGGCCTTTACAACCTTTCAGTCAGGATTACGGCCTAGCTTGTCACGAAACTCAGGTTATGTGTGTTAATTTTATACATGAGTGGCTGCACATACTGTTTAAAGTCGACTCCGAACAAGAGATTTTTGAGAAATTTTTCATGGCAATTTTATTTAATATCAAAGCTTTTGCCAAAAATCTGCTGAGAAGAAGTCGCCGAAGAAATATTTTTTTTTAAATATCTTTTGATGTCTGAGCTGGGGTTTAAACCGTGGCCTAAGTCTAATAAGCCAACACACTACCTACTAGACTACGACGACTTATAACTCATTTTTTAATTAAAAAATGTATTTAACTGTATGTAACACTGTATTTAATAGATAAATAGCTTGTTTTAATTACATAATTTTATGTAGAAATATATTTCATAGGGCTATTTTTACAACTTGTCTATAAAGTTGGGTTTAGTTAAAGGTAGCTTTAACTAAAGTGTACTTTAAGGTTACCTTTAACTTTTTGTTATTACAACCTACAGATAAAATAAAGTTAACTTATTCAAAAATATGGCAGTGCCAGAGCAATATTGATAACACTGTACAATTAAACAAGTATTTTAAAAACGCAGTGGCAACGACGTGTCTTCTTATGCATTTTGTTTAAAAATTTGTGTGTTGAGGTTTTAGCTTTTTTATTTTTGTGTTTTAAAATGATTATAATGAACACAACAATATCCATTTTGATTTGAAAAACTATTAATATGTTAAAGTTTTTTTCACGTTTATATTTGAAGATGCCATATTAAAAATAATTTATATAATATGGCAAGAATAAAGATAAAGTGAACCTTAAAGTTAAAAGTAGGTTGATCTTCCCTATTAACTTAATGCTCACCTTTATCTTATTGTGCTCGTTAAAATCCATCGTTTAGAGTAAATTTGGCTGAAATAAATTTTATAAACGTTAGTCGCTTATTCTATTTCCGACATTTCATGAAATCTTATTTTTTTTAACTCTGAATAAATTCATAGTTTTTTACTATCCTTGTAGTTTAATTACAAAAAGTGCACAGCCCCTGAGGGCATTGTGTGATGATCACTGATCTTAAATAACTATGTTCCGCCAAGATTTGCGTTTAGCGACTCTTATTTTGTCGCCGTAGCCTAGCTGGCAGTGTGTTGGCTTAAAAGACAGAAACTCTGGCTAAGACATCTAGAACAAAACGAAATATGAAAAAATTAGCCAACCATCTTTTATTATAATTTTTTAAAAACAACTTTGTTTTGAAAATTTAATTAAAATAATTTATAAACGTGTGTAACTTATAAATATGTGATGTGACAGTATAGCGAATGGTATAACAACATAAAATTAAATTTTTTTAAAATAATTTTCAGTTCAAGTAACCTTTTTAAGTAAGAATTCTTAATAATCTTAATTGAACTCATTACATGTAAAAAAAATTAAGAAATTTTGTAAATAATTAAATTTAAATGAAGAATTGAATTTAACTGAAGAACAACAGCTTATGAAATATTTTGGTATACCTGAACAACCCTTGTAGTACAATCTCAATCTAATCTACGATCGATAGATCGTAATATTTGGACGTCATCGATCACATTAGTTTACAAAGAGAAAACTGCAGCTCTCATCCCCATATAAAAGATTTACGATTACAAGCACATCAAAAACGTTACATAATTTATTCATCATAATGTTCTAATTCCTGCAAATGCACAAAGTTTATTAAAAATATAAATTTTTCTTATATGCTCTACTTTTTAAGTACGAAAAACTAGGCTTAGATTATTATTGGGAAAAGCACTTTACTGGACGAAATGAATAGTCAAATAGAAAGTGTGGTTAATCAAAAGTAGTTGGTATTTACATAGATTAAATAAAAGATCGATAAATAAATCGATATTAAATTATTATTTAAATTATGAATAATGATATAAAGTGGCGATAACACTTCACTATCTAGGAAAAGTATTCCTGTAGATATTGTCAAGTCTAGTTGACGATGACAGAAATAAATAAAAAAAACTAGTCTCAATAGTTTCCTGTTTCACTTCGGCTACGATTACTTAAGAAATACACATAAAATCTCCTTCTCGAACTGAAAATGTTCGGGCGGATAAATAAAGATCATCTACGCGGTGCTTTTCTTTTTCAGTCATGCATTCAGCACCTTTTAACGAGATGGTGTTTCCAAGTTTGCATAATACATTTTGGGTTCCACTCAATAGCCAACATTGATACCAGATTCTTCACTTCATTGTTTAGCCTTTGCAACTAATTTTTGCGTTGTTACAATGTTATCCTTTACAACGTCACAAGATATACGAGTGAAGGTTGGTAGGGAGCATAATGTTCTGTATGAACAGAAAGAAGACACATTTAACGTAAACGTTCAATGAGCACCCGTAGAAGTCCCACACATTACGTATATCGCGGAAGTCCTCCTGTCAGTTAATCCACTCAACTGATCATTTTCTGTCCCTTAAAAACAAAGGGCTTTCACAAAGCATCTCTCCTATTTTATTCATTAGAACGTCCGTATAATAAAGTTGTGTTCCTTAGCAAAAATACGCTCTGTTAATTCTGTTGAGTTACTCCATAAGTTCTAGTGGGGATCGGGAGGCTTTCTTGACGGTTTGAACAGAGTGATTGAAACTCTTCATTTTTAAAATCAAACAACCATACTGAAAAAAGATTGTTTCAACTATTTTCAAACCTGCAATGTCTTGCAGTCAAGCACTTCATCCAGCACACCCCGCCACCTAAAATCAAAGAGATATTTAACGGGTGTCTTCCGATTTTTTGTCTTCTTTTTGTGGATAAGTCGGAATGTTTTAAATAATTCCGTGGCCGTAGATATTTAAAGTATAATAACATATAATGTGTAAAAATGTATAATAAAATAGGGTGGCCATTTAAAAGTTTAAATGTAAAAATCAAATAAAACGAAAACGGTTTGAAATTTTGACAAATTTATTTTTGTGTTGTGATTAGAAATGGAATATGTTTACTGACCTCACAGTACCTCAATCGATCGTGCACGTTTTCGAGTGTATGAGGTCGTATATCAACAATGGCTTCACAAATGCCGATCTTCAAATGCTGAATTATCTCTTTGCCGGCATAACATTTTTCTTTAACGGCGCCCCATAGAAAAAGTTCAACGGCTTCAAATTGTAGCTTCTTGGCGGTTTATTTACATCACCATACAACAACTGACACAATAAATCAATTGTGGCATGAGATGTGTGCCACCATCCTGTTGAAATCAAACATTGTTCACGTTAGTACCATAAAGAGCGGGTACAAAAAAAATCGGTTATCATGGTGCGATAGGTGTCTTCATTGACCGCAATGGTACCGCCATCCTCATTTTCAATGAAATATGGGCCCAGCTCCACAAGCTGCACCAAACATTCACACGTAATTGGTGCATAGACTTCTGTAAGACCTTGTACGCGTTTTCTGAGCTCTAAATACTGCAATTTTGCTTGTTAACTTAACGACCTAGATGAAAATGAGCTTCAAGCGAAAAAATGTTTCTTTTTGGCAAAGTCGACATCAACGTGCAGTAGATCGCAATCGTAATTATGTGACTGAAAAGAAAGGCATATGAATTGTCAGATTCGAAGTAATCGTTGAAAATAAAATCGCCTGATATGTATACGAGTGCTTTAATTCTCTTTCAACAAAACAGCTGATGTATGTAATATGTTGTTGTTTTCTGGACGAATAAATCTCGAAAACGAAAATTGATACAAAGTGGATTTCAAATTGCTTAGGTCACAGCTATGTGAAAAAACCGAATGAGAATGTTGCAGGTGAAACTGAAGTGATTTCGTTGTACGTTTAATATACGACGTTACATCTACAGTACTTGATAATGATTATCATGAAAAGGAATGAAATTTGATATTTCTCCGGTCCGATGTAGAAAAGTTTCGGATGAATCTATAATTTCTTCAACACAGTTATTTGTCCGATATAATACTTAATTTCTATAAAATTTTAAACTGGTAAAACTTTTATTTCTTACACATAAAGAACGCAAAGCCATGTCTTTATTTCGATACTATCAGTGTTAGAAGAAATAGTGGAGTTCATACACTAGCACTGTAGTTCATTTATTTAATTATTATAATTCAATATTTAGATTTTTTTTTAACACTTTATTTAGAGTTTTTGTATTTTAAACCATAAAAATTTAATTTATATTATGATATATTCAATGAATAATCAAGAATAAATACTAAGTATACAAGAAACATGGAGTGCATGCATTTTCGCCCAAAAAAATTACCAAAGTCGATAGAAAATTAAAATTATAGAATGTTTTTACTTATGAAGTAAATAAATAATATTAAATAAATATGATTCATTAAAGGTTCATACAATTGTACTTGAGTCCATGCTAATTTACATGGTTGTTTAGTTGTTGACAAAATTTAGAGCACTGTGTAAATTTCATTTCGGTGCCGTTTACATGTTTGTATGAATTATTCTATGTTTGAAGAAAGAAAAATGGTCAAAGTGATTTCGATTAGCATATGTAAATATATTTGCTTCCTCTATTGTTGTATCGTTTTTCATCATATTCTATATATTTCTGTATTTGTAAATTATTAGATGCACAAGTATATGTTTATCATTGATCTTGCAAATATTGTAATTTATTTGAAATTATAAATAAGCTGTCAGAGGATTTTAAATAGCTATCTTCAAAAAAAAATACAGTGGCTCTTTTAAGAGTTACTATGACTCGAATTTAGAATGCGAAGTACCAAAATTAAAAAATATGGGTTTTTGAAATTAGTTTAAGAAATAAATATGATAGTTTCCTTAGTTCCTATGGACTATGAACAATCTTCCTTAAAAAGTTAATATTTTTATCCACAATTTGAAAGGGTTAGGAACAAAATCAAACGATCTTGAAATGACTTCAGGTTTATTGTACCAATAAAATAATTAACGATTAAAGATTGCCTTTAGCAAAGGAAATAATTTAAATCGTTTTACATGTTTTTGGGTTGAAATTTTTTAAAGGACTTCGTCCAACAAGATTTCTGCAAATTGAAAGTAACCTTAGACCACTGCCAACAGCAATTTCTTTAAATTAAAACTATAAGAGACAATATTACAACTTCCCGTTAAAGTTGGGGCTAATTAAAGGTAACTTTAGCTAAAGCGAACTTTAAAGATAACTTGTTTTCGTTATTACAACCTAACGATGAAATAAATTAACTTTTCCAGAAATATGGCAGTGCCGGAGTAATGTCGACAAAACTGCTCCTTTTGCTTAAATTTGAAGTTACCATATTGAAAATAATATGCAATATGTCAAGTTCAAACATAAACTTAAATTGAAAAGCTACAAGCAGGATGATAATCCCTTTAGCTTAACGTTCACTTGTCCACTTATAATAATGAAAAACAATTTATCACCCCGTTAATATACTCCCTTTAGTTAACGGCAAGTTGTAATAATGGTCCTAAGACTAGTTTCACATTGGTGATCGTATTATATTTCACTTCAGTGTCAGTTACAACTAACTCAACTACATACAGATAGGCACGTATATCTTATATGCACACATGTGCGCGGACATAAAATTATTTACATAACAAGACCGTCACACACACATTTTGATACAAACAATTGACGACAGAGAAAAGTTTATGAGAGAAGAATAATTGACCAGATCAAAAAAATTTAAAAATTTTTAGTACATTTAAAAGGAGGAAATAGCTAACATACGAAATGGATAAAGGGAACAGAACAAGTGATATGAATTCTATTATAGTCAAATATTTATCTATTTAATACACTCAAGTGTTCTATTAATCTCTCTTATTCGAATCTGAAACAATGAGTAAATCTACAGCGATATTTCAACCCACCTCTTTATAACTCGGTCTGTTAGACTAGCTCAATAAGAATCAGTGCAGTGTAGATATCATACAAAAACGGCTAGTTTTGTTACAAACAAATTTATAGTCTTCGTATTTCAAATAAAGAACTAATTCTCTCAACAGCGAAATTATTAGGAACTAAAGTAATATAGAAGTCTAATGTCAATATCCATAATACAAGTCAAATAATAAATTCTAAGGATGAAAACAAATTTTTGTTTACCTTTTGTGCTTATCTTTCGAATGGAGGATTAGTTCTTTCATAGGAGCATATCAGTTAGATGTTTAAATCTCGTATCCGGTTTTCCGACACTACAATGTACCTAGAATGGTGAAGATCGCGGTTATTTTCAAAATGAAAAAATACTATTTGAATTAGATGGGGCAGTGGTCCTGTAGTGAAAGGCAATTATGATTAGTATATTTAAAAGGTAGTTGAATCTATTGAAATAGTTGCCACACATCCTGATTTAGCTCAGAAATTGAAATTGTACCAAACACATGACAATGTTAATACATTTAATTTACAATTTTTTATTATTTAGGCTTGTCGAAGAAACTTTTATTAATATTAATAACTTATTAACAGTATTAAAATTAATTTGTTTAAATGTAAATTACGAAAGAAAAAACGTGGAGTAGAATTTCATACTATAACCGCTGAAAAACAATTAAAATCCGACTTGCTGAAGCTTAGAAATACTGAATTTGCAAATATTGAGCTTTTTTTAATAAACCAGGAACTAACTAAAAACCACATAATCCTGAAGAGTAGTAGTATTGTAAGTTCTTCTATTCGATTTTAACTTTTATTTTGCGTTGTTTATAAGTGATGGACAATCTTCAGTAAACTATAGAATTTTTGGCTAAAAACTTCTATGCAATATCAGAAGCCATTCTTCAATAGGCAGCATTTCCGAAATATTCCTCTTGTATCCACTTAACACCACGAATGCAGTGAGATTTAGCACATCTACAATTAATAGTATTTGAGATTTTATGCATTATATGTTTTGATGGATACCTCTGGCTACGTTTATGAAGCTCGCCTGGGCTTTTTATCACCGAACTCCATAGACTTTTCTTTTAAATTTTTAGCTTTATTTTACAAATTTCTTTGTTCAGATTGATTGAACTGATTTGAAAATTGACTTTAAATTACCTTTAAATGTTTAAGATTGTTCTAGTCAGGACACCAACTTTATCGGCTGCCTCCTTTTGCTTTAATTCACCTTAATCCACAAATCAAAACGTTTAAAACAAATTAACAAACCACCTGAAGAAACAAAATACATAGGGCCATTATTACAACTTGCCGTTAACTAAAGGGATGATTTTTACTGGCAGATAAATTATTTTTCGTTATTATAAGTAACCAATAAGAAGTAAGCGTTAAGCTAAAGGGAGGATCATCCTACCGGTAACATTTAAAGTTAAGTTTATGTCTGAACTTGCCATATTATCCATTATTTTCAATATGGCAACTAAAATACAAACAAAATGAGCAACTACAAAAAAAAAGAAACCAGTCGTTGCCACTGCGTTTAAAAAAAATTGTATAAGTGAACAGTTTTATCGTCATTGCTCCAACACTGCCATATTTTTGAAAATGTTTACTTTATTTTATCGAAGTTGTAATAACGAAAATAAGTTAATGGTAACTTAACAGTTCCCTTTAGCTAAAGGTACCTTTAACTAAACCCAAGTTTAACGACAAGTTGTATTAATGGCCCTTAAAGCTATAGAATACAAATGTATTATTTCGTTTGAGTTACGAAAGAAGAATTGATTATATGTGAAGATATTAAAGCTACAAAATTCAAGTTAATCAAAGATACAAAGATAGAAAATCGTTATATAATATGCGTTTTGATAACATTTTTTTAAACAATTATTAAATGTTAGCAACATATGGATCCAACAACATGATACAACATAGCACACAAGTTGTGAAGCAGTGGAGGATTTCATTTCTACAGTAAAGAAGGCTAATAAATTCCATTGCATTGTTATAGATAGGAAGAAAACATATTTATTAATCGATACCCGTAAGTAAAGTACTTTACTGAGTACGATCTTAATTCAATTACCATCTAAATCCCAAATAAAAATAGTCAATGCTTATCGCTATATCAATGCTGGAGTTCTATCAAAGCTACACACTTTCTAAGGTATCAAGAAATCGGAGCAATACAGAAATCCAAAAAAATATATTTTTCTAGAAAGTAAATTTTTAAAATTTTTTTGTAGATATTTTGTAGATATTGTTGTCTAATATGCCTCTTCCCACCATTTATGTGTGAATGAACATTATTTCTGAAATAAAAAAATAATA
>QOCX01002559.1:0-21499 GCA_005959815.1 Sarcophaga bullata | reverse complement strand
ACGAAATTAATTAAGTTCCGATAAGCATTTATTTTATCACCAATTAATTTCTTAATACAGATTAATTTTTTTTATTTCTTTCCAGAGCTGTATTCCTGCCTAGAAGACATGGTCCTACATGTAGCAACTAATATAAAAGTTTGTGGTTTAATAGAACAATATTGTGCGTTCTTACATTAATTTGTATATTCAAAAAACCCGAACTCGTTACGGACTAAAGAAGTTGGTGTATCTGAAAGATGGCTTGAACCTACCTGAGTTTGCAGATTTATCGGTCTCTATCCGGTTTGGATGTAAGACTGGTTGATTGAAACTGGTAAGGTGGTGTGGCAATATACGTGAAAAAGGGAATTGTCAGTCAGTAAGTCTTTTAGTTCCAAAGATGATAAGTTCCAAGGGAAAAAAATTAATACTAGGTTGTATTTATAGATTAATAATCGTATTGTTTTAAAAAATTTGTTAATGTTCTTGAGATTTTCGCTATGAAGACATTGTTATTGCAGGTGATTTCAATTGGAATGCTTTAATTGAATCAAACCTGGTCGACAATCTTCATCCCCTTCGTCTTGATATACACAGTACTACTAACGCAACGCATTTCACTACGCCTAGTAGTACGGTTCTTGGCCTCTACCTTGTAAGTGACAGATCTTACTTTATGACCAATTATCAGCCGCTTGTTTTTCACGCCAATTTTTTACAAATTATTACTTATAAATTATTTTCAATTAAATATACCATCCCATTTTATATTTTAGGAACATGTTATATTAGATTGGGAACTTTTTAATATTGAGAAATTTTTAATATTGACTGCAGCATTGCATACGACATCATTTCTACAAACAGATCGTTTCTACAACATAAACTAATGGTAAAATCTTCTGCTTGTCCTGTGAAGTCGAAGCTTTTTCAGGATGACTCACAGATAATTTAAGAGAGCCGTATTTTTTGCGGGTAGGTTTTCCCTGTGGCTACGCCCAATTGAATGCTTCTCTAGCGGGCCTTTTGCAATCATTTTTATTTCACCACGTCACCCGTGATGATGTGATCTCTAGCCTGTTTTCAATTAACTCCACTGCTATAGGATTGATCCAAATTCCCATAAGATTCCCATAAGACACCTTGTTTCCTTCACAAAGTTTATAACAACAAAATTTTTACGACGAATGTTATCCTAAAATATAGAAATTGGCGAGGATTATCCCAGTAAGAAAATCAAAATTTGCCTACAGACTGATGGCAATACTGCCACTCCATGTCACAACACCTTGAAAATACACATTTATCTGGATTTCATAAAGGACATAGTTGTGTAACAACCTAGTTGACGTTTCGCAGGATATAAGATAACAAGTTAATTGTGACAATGTTACGTTCTTGGTACTTCTTCATCATTCAAAGGCATTTGATACTGCTGATCATAATATTCTGTGCGATAAATTACAATTTCTCAATAAATTTTCTTCGTCTTCTATTGAACTGATATCTTCATTTTAACAAGCAAGTGACGTTAAATCAACAAAGTTTAAGAAGGATGTATGCTGACGATGTGCAGCGTTATATAAAGTGTAACAGTACGTCAGCCGACGGTTGTGTAGGAATTTTAAATAAAGAATTATATCGTATTTTCGAATGGGATACCGCTATTGATCCTTTAAATCTCAATGTTTAATTATTAAGAAAAAAATCCTTAAAACTTTATTATTAACCTGTTTTGTTTTTGAATAGTTAACCAATTGAGTTCGTAAACGTTGCAAAATTCTGGGGATTTACTTCAATAGAACGCTCTCATGGTCGGAGCATAAGTTCGTCTCTGGTAATTTGCTGTATGTTGAGAACTTTTTTAACAAAGTCATCATTGCCATCCATATATATTCGAATTTTTCTAGCTAAAGCTTACTTAACGCCTACTTTACTGCATGAGTGTGGACTTTGTGCTAGTTTATGATAACACCAGCAGAATGTGACTTTTAACAATATTAGTCATTATTTATATGGTTTGGGAAGATATAATGATTCTTTAAACGTCAACAAACTCTACTTTTTAAAAATAAGCATTTCAATATTTATGCTTAAAATAGTAAACACTCATAAATCTCATGATATTTTTGCACGATTGGTTTTTTCTTTCTTTATAGAACATACTAATCTTTTAAACATCTAATAAGTCATTATAAACTGGGAACTAACTATACGTATTTAAATAAATTTATTTTGATAATTTTTAATGTTTCAGTGTTTTTATTAATTTATAACCTCATTTAATTTTCATTGCATTTTCGTTATTTTATATCTAATATTTTAGATTAAATACTTTATTTATGATGAATCCAAATATTTTGTATGTACTTAAATTGAGTTCCATACTGAATAGAACTAAAGTTTTTTGTACGGGACATATATAATGAATAATAAAAAATTTGGCACCAAATCTTCGAGATATTGCGAACAAAAGATACAAAAAGAATCCCACTCAAGCACCCGTGGAGAACATTGCATATTGTAATGAACGATACGATTGTACTCACATTGAATTAAATTTGAATTACGAATTAAATAGATAAATAAAAGAATAAATTAAGATTTTCAAAATTGTCCAACATTAATAAAAATGTAATACTCTTTGCATAAAATATTATATTAGTATTCAATTTAATATCACGCTTATTTTTAAAAACTTTCGGAATGTGATTTTGATGACTCGCGGAAGGTGCTGATTTAAGACATTTTAATTAATTAATAAATTAATTAATTAATTTTTTTTGTATATATGACGGTAAAGCGTATACCTGGCATCCCTTGAATATTAAATAAAATTATTCTGCAATTCAATAGTATCATTTTTCACTCTATACAGATATATGTATATATGTACATACAACATACTACTGTTTAGATCCTTGAGATTTACAGTATATTATATACAGTATGTTAAAGCAAAAGAGTAATATTTTAAAATTTTTGCTAAATACCGTGATTTTTTAAGAACACTTCGGAATCCCTTGACGTCATATCGCAATTTATCGACAATTTTTTTAGAGGCACTGTTTTCACTGCTATCACTCTGATTGATGTGGCTGCTATGATGATGATGATGGTTCTGTTGGTATTCAGTGTCTTTATCGATCTGTGCCTTAGGATATTTTTTATTGACGCACCTTACTTCCATTAGACGCTTTCTTCCCAGGGTCTGTAAGATCTCCTGAGCTTCGGGATAGTCCTTCATTGCTGCTAAAACATCTTCGCGTGATAATGAAAACAATTCTGAATAACCAACAGATCTAACATCAGCTGTACGTCTGAAATACAAAACAATATAAGTTTTTAATTTAAATAATCTACCTCAAATGTTTATACTTATTTAAACCATCCAAGTTGAGAATTCCAATTTCACCGAAAAAATCTCCTGCTTTCATCGTTGTTAGAACTTTGCCCGTTTCACTTAAAACTTCTAAAATACCGTCCGCTATAATAAACATTTCTCGAGCAACTTCACCCTTGCGACATATTGAATCGCCAGGGGTAAAAATATACGCCTTCATTTTTAATACCAAGTCGTGAAGAAATTCTGGCTGACATTCTTGAAAAATAGTAACTTTTTTTAAAACACTTAAGTTGACGTGCAGTGCCAATTCTGTTTTTAATTTATCGGGCAATAAGCCCAAAGCTGTGTTTATATCTCCTCCACCTTGAATGCGTCCTCTTGACCAACTATAATCATACCATCGTAAGACTCTACGTTTCATTCCTCCAGGAACCTATAGCAAGTAAAATGAAAATTTTAATTTTAATAAATAATTTGATTTAAATAAACGTTAAACCTTATGGTGTCTCATATATGTCTTAGCACCATCTAAAAGACGTTCGAATTCTAAACGATTTGCATTGCGATTGGTAATTACATTACCCACTTGGCCCACAATGGTGGCAAATATAAACACGCCAATCAAATAACTGACAATAGTGAAAATGTATCTGCAAATGGAAAAAAGCACTAATTTAGATTAGAATTATCATTTTTGTTAACTGTCCATCAAAGTTTTCGAAAACAAGAACTGTATTCAACAAATTAATATTTTTGTAATTAAAAAACTAAATCTATTATGAAAATAATAATTATTTAAATAAAAAATTATAAATAATAAAATGAAATTAATATCATTATTTGCTAGAGGCTGTCTTGTAAATATTTTCGAAAACTTTGATGTTAGATATTACTGACGATAATGGCTTAAATACTTATTTATTTTGGTTGTTTAATGAAAATTCTATCTGCACGCGATTAATGGCGGACAGCCCTAACTAATATTGATATTTATTCCAAAGAAATATATGTTCGTAAAAGCTATAAATTATTATTATTTCATACCCGTAATTTGAACCGAATTGAAGTAATCTGGATTTAATTCCTCGTCTTGGAATAGATCTTGGGCCGTCCACCGAAAAATTGATTCTAAATTAATTATCGAAATTTTTCATTTAATACGTAATAAATATTAAAAATGTTGCATATTGCTTTTTAGTTCTATAAGCGTTTATATAAAATTAGTAACACACCCGTTTGAGCTCAACAGTGTTTTCGTTATTTTCGTATGTTATAATGTGGCCCCAACACGTGGCGGCTGGTTGTACAACTTTATAATTGTGTACAAACAATTCATATGTTGAATGGCTGGTTGCAAGATATATTCATACCGGTAGTGTTGACAACGCAGCTGGGTATTTCTATTTTATTGTTCTATTGTCACAAAATTGTCAAAAATAAGGTGTTTAAGGCTGTTTATGTTTAATTGCTAAATCAGTTTTTGGCAGTAATATCTCTTGGGGGCCGAACAATTTCAATTTTTTACACACATAGGACATGAACACTTACAAATTCGTAAAAAAAGAGAGTAAACATGCATTCATTATTTGTCAGCTTCTGAAGGAGAAGGTTTATGTTGCTTTCAGGTTTCAATTATACACATTCTTCTCACAACTACAGTTACATTTGAATCATGTTCTCTTTGTGTTCGACGACTGATATAAAAATATATAGTGACAATATAACACAATAAGTAAATTTGGTTGAAAAAAAAAGAAACGAATAAAAATAACCAAACGTTGATATTAATCTTGTTGTACAACTAATCGCAACGTGTAGAGGTGCACAATATTATATACCTACAAAATGCTGTAATGATTTGTATTTAAGTATTGTCCTGTAGGACAATGGTTTCTATCATTTTCATTTAACCAGTTGAGAAATTTTAAGTGTGTGTATTTGTCAAATAAATTCGAATTTTATCAAAATTTCACATAAGATGAAAAACAAAGTTTCACAAATATCTACATACGGCTTATAGTCACAATAAAATTCATTACATTTTATGCATATACAAATTGATATTGATAACGGTCTATACTAATACACTAGCCTCTGGTTATAATGCTTTTTGAATTTCCTTAACTTCTTTAAGGTAAGTGTTGACTATGTCGATAATAAGATAGCCACCGAAAATTTAATTACGTATGTAAAGCGCAAAATGTTATAACATCAATTAATTAAGTTGTGCTTACGCCCAGACGGAGAAAAACCAGAATGATTACACTGTGATTGATGGAATTCACGCCTCAGATGGACTAGATGTGAGTACATTCAGAAGTCCAATCATCGATAAGACTTGTCGCAGATAAGTTCTCATTGGGCATTATCACTTCAAAGTCTGCGCTATTTTGTAAAATACTAAAGCTGGATGTGAAGAAGATGGGATCATAAAATAAAGCCTAGGCGTTCTCCGTCAACTTTCGGATAAGCTCTGTCGTTCCCCATCGACATTGGTGGAGTAACATCTCCCTCTCCTTGCGCACTACCACGGAAGTAGTAATTAAAATCGAGCGCCTACACCAACGAAACCAATAGTAAAATGAGAAGTGTCGCAATGTAACTGCAAGGAAGAAGGCCGCATACCGAAGAAAACACTTCTCTACTTTTCTACGAGACGATGATGACACCAATACCACCTGTAGAGATGGCGTACCGAACCTGATCGATGGCGACGGAGATGAGATTCTACCGCCGCGTCATGAAGAGGTGAACGTCGCGATTATGCGACTTAAGCAGCAGGTCCTTATGGCCTGTCCGCTGAATTGTTTAAGATCAATATCAGCTTATTTACAATAAATTTCTAGAAAATATGCCCAACGATTGGAGTCTCAGTGTCCTCTGTCATACTACAGAGGTATATAGAGCTTTCTCCCAATCACATACAAGGTTCTTATGAGTGTTCTGTACGACTCAAGCCAATCGTCAGAACACTGCGGCTCCAGGCCTGACATGTCCACCATCGACTAAATCTTCACATTTCGTCAAATCCTGGAAAAGATCCACGAAAACCAAATCGATTCACACCATCTTTTTGTCGACTATAAATCAGCCTTCGATAGTCTCTATGACTAAGAATAGACTTTTGCCTCAATGTCTAAGAAAGCTATGAATGGCGTTGAGTAACGCCTACAGCTTCGTCAGGATAAGAATGGACCTCTCCGAACCTTTTAAGGTTCAGATTTTTTTTTGGGTAGTTTGCTGTATATCAGCAATAAAATACTTGAAGGTATGCAATTTTTTATCTTCAAACATAATGTGAGTACTTGCGTATTACACTTAAGTTTACTGGGAGAATATTGTAATTATAATTATACCAAGCTTGAAAAGGATCACACGAATTCTAAACTAATGTTAATATTATTGCGAACGATTATATTTCATATCTCCAATTTGAATTCAGAGGAATAGTGTTATTGAATATTGATGCAAGTCATAAGAAAACCATTCGAAGAGATGATATTCGATAATCTGAAACTAAATTTTTGTTATAATATTGCGTTATTTTCGACCGAAAATTTGTCATTTATGAGTGCAATTTCGTAAATGTGTTTTAAATTGATAGTTGTGAGTTTAACATAGCGTTGTATATTGGATATCTGCAATCGACACTGCTTACATCTGCATGTATGAGGACTTGCATATACATTAAAGATATTTTCACAAATTTAGATAAATAATAAACTTGCGTCGCAACGCTCACAAATAAAATAGCTTAAATGAAATTGAAAATTTTTAATTTGGCTAATTGACAGAGGCATACGATTGAAGTAAGATTGCAAACTTACACGTCAAAATTCACTTCTGAAGTGTGGTATTTTTGTATTCTCTTATGGAACGGAATCTGCTTCTGTTTCTCGTATAGAAAAAATTTAAAGATTAGGGCAGCACCGTATTACATCAAAAATTCAAGCACGCATAAATTATAAATATTCAGAAATAGCTCGAATACACTATACCATCATCTCAATGGTTTCTAATATATTAGAAAAGCGTCTAAAAAGAGCTGATCTAATTTAAACAAAAGATGAATAAATATTCTCCAAACTAGGATTTTTCGATTTAAAAATTTAAATAAAACTATATTTTACATTTGCTCAAGTGTTTCCCACAGCTGACAGTGGTTCCACTTTATATATCTTTTTTACAAAAAGAAAGAAAAAATAAAATTTCATCTAAATAGGTCACGCCCATCGCACACCGCCCTATCGAATCAAAAGTTTTCAATTTTGATGCTTATGTTGTCCACAACAAATTAAAGTCGCATGCCAAGTTTCATCGAAATCGACCACACCCATATTACGCCGCACACGCAACCAAATTGATTATTTCACATGAAATTTTTCCTATCAAAGCAAAAGTCTTTAAATTGTATGAAACTAATTAAAGACGCATATCAAGTTTCATAAAACTCGACAAAAAACTTTCGCTTAATTCTGGATAACCTTTAATACATGTACACAAAATTTAAACATAATTAGTGCAAAATAATCAAATAATTTAGTCACCAAAACTCATTTCTTTCATTTCATTTACATCATCTATATACATACTGCACAAACGATGCAAAACATCAGTATTTGTTAAAGCGATGCTACACTTTCTATAAAACAAGTGAAGGAAAAAAATTGAGGTACTGTTTGAATGTCATCAGAATGTTTTTTTTTTTTAAATCGAACACAATGCACTCATTATTCGTGACCTTCTTCAGAAAATTTATGTCTGTTCAGCGATGGTGGAAATCGGTCGTTATATTTTTTTTTCATTTTAGTAGAAAGACCGATGTAGGTGAAGAAAACTGCAAATGCGGCCGTTTTAAATAGCTCATTACTACTAAACTATATAAGCAATAAAAATATATTTTTTAATTAATAAGAAGGTTATAGTAGCTTTTAATTGTAACAGCACAAAAATGTTATTATGTGTTATTTACTAGATTTCAATAGATTTTAGACAAAATACGACACGAATTTTTGTTTGATATATCAATATAAGTCGTCATACTGTAGGTGGTAGTAGGTAGTGCGTCGGCTTATTAGACCGAGAGGCAGTGGGTCTCGAAAAAAAAAATATGAGAAGATACATTTTCATGAAAAAAAGTATTAAATTTCTGTCGTTTGGAGTCCAGTTGATACTGTAGGTCGTGCTAATCAGGGATGAAAATAACACACAACTTGGGTGGTGTGAAAAACTAAGTCGTAATCATGAGGGATTGAAATGACCAATTAAGTAAGCAAGTATAGCAATATACATAAGTTCCATATGTTAGAACATACTAATGACAATTTCAGAAAGATAACTCTATAAAAACACGAACTGAAACAAAAGTTCATTAGATTGTGAAGTTATAATAAAATCAATTAAATGCAACAAAACAAAAAAAAAGGTAGTATTAACCTAAATGCCTATAACGACTGCAATAATTATAGAAGTTCTTTGTTTCCAAGTTCCGATGATGTTTCTTTTCGCCAACATTGCCTAAGTTTTAAAAGGCAAAAATAATATTGCACTCCAGGCCTTTCTTCCTCTTGTTCCAAAAATATGGTATTTTCTTTGGTATAAAGGTCTAAGCTGTTCAGCTCTTAATAATT
This sequence comes from Sarcophaga bullata, assembly GCA_005959815.1. Lineage (NCBI taxonomy): Eukaryota > Metazoa > Arthropoda > Insecta > Diptera > Sarcophagidae > Sarcophaga > Sarcophaga bullata. Next base: position 12,541 of record QOCX01002559.1, on the reverse strand, counting down.
AGATACACATTGTTATATATTCTCTAAAGTATGAGACTTCTAATTTGTTATATAAAACAATAATGCTTGGAGTAGGAATTAATAGATTGGGTCCGAAATGATAATAATAATAATAACTTTCAAAATAATAAGTTTACTAAGAATAATAAGTTTTATGAGAAAAGACAAAGGCAGTAAAATGTATGGCAGAGCAATATCTTCATATTTTTATAGTTATTGTCTACATATTTTGTCATTGCCTATCATTGCCTGTCATTTTAGTCATTGCCTAAAGCTTGTACACGTATATCGATTATATGATTACATATTAGAGTACTCATATTTGTTTTACATATTTTAGAGCAGGACCCCAAAATAGATGTCTAAAATCTTTTCATTGGACAGATTATACGGTGCAATAGTGAAAATACACCCGATAAACTACACAGTGAAATTTGTATATTTAGTTGAGAAGATCTCGAAAGTATTTTTTTATATTTCACGGACCCTCCAATCTTGTTCCACAGGACAGAAACTGTGTTATTGTTAATTTTTCACACAAAATTATCGATTACTAAAATTTTTAATGGATCATGGTTGTTTGCATTTTCACGTTTGAGCGATTACCAGAATGCTCAAAATGCTCAAAACGAAATAATAATATTTGCGAAAAATTCAAATATTAGCCGACTTCCGTTAGTCGTTTTTAAATATTTATAATAAAAATTCATTTAAAACCTTGATGTACTCTTCAAATTATAACTACGGTAATTTTGTTAAATTTATCGAACAAAGTGTCAATCTCTTCACAAGAGAAATCTATTAAAGAATGACAGCACTTATTAAGAATGGCCAAGCTTGATAAGAGGAAAAAAGCATATTTTTTAAGTTTTCACAATCAAAACTCATAACACATATGTATCATTTAAAACAATATGTTTGCGCCGACAAGGCAAATAGGCGCTTTGTCCAGTGGTTCCCATTTTAATTTTTAATGATTATACTAATTTTTTACAAAAAAAAAAAAAAAAAATTCGATATCGTCACAAACAGCCATTGGTTTCACACCAGATGAACTTTAGTCAAGAAATGATTTGGTGTTAAGACCTCTTCATTCTCTGCATTTATAGGTACATAAGCAAAAGGACGGGAATTTATGATATTTTCAATATTTAACAGCACGCTTACTAAAACTTCATTTCCATGTGATCTAGATAGCATAATTTTTACAAAATTGTTTTAATTAATCTCACCAATCGCTCCCATACATCACCAATATGTGGTGAGGCTGGGGGGTTCAAATTGCACTTTGTTATTGTCGAAGTAAAGACTTTTATAAGCAGATTGTTATCCACCACTACCAAAATCGAAGTTCTCTTTCAGCGTCAATAAAGTTTGGTTGTTATCGCTATAGAATCTATACATACGTACTCATGCCATAATGTTGTCAGTGAATGATGTGAGCTGCTCTAATGGCCAAGCAGGTGAACAGCCATCCATATCGTTTATCCTAATGGCGGTTCACTGTACCAAAAACGGTTCAAAAAATCCCATTTGAGGACGCTGAGGTATTGCCTTTTTGACTTTACTCATTTGGCAAATATGTATGACTGACTTGAGCGTAGCTCGAATTTTTGAAACACAAAACCTTTGCTAGGCTTCATTCATTACAGTTGCGTAATTCCTATGGCAGAACTTTTCATGATAGTGCATTAAGATAAGATTTGTAATGAATCTTGACTTTGGTAAAATTATAGGTCAAGAATCATATCAACTTTATTACACCTGAAACCACAGTTCAAATCTAAGGTCAGACATCATCAACCAAACGAAATTTAAATATTTCTTCAGCGACTTCCTCTCAGCTGCTTTCTGGCAAAAATTCCAAGCAAATAAATTTGATTGAAAAGCTTCTCAAAAAATTGTCGTTCAGAGTAGAATTTATACTGTAGGTCCCGTCTCTCATGTATCAAATTAACATGCACAACTTAAGTGGTATGAAAAGCTAGGTCGTAATCCTGACGACCCTGCCGTAATGACCAATTATGTATGTATGTAAGTTACAACCGTGGAGTAGAAGTATTCCTTACTGGTGCCAATTGAACCAAATAGCATTTTTAAATGTTATAATATCTTCTTCATGTTGCCTGAAAGTTCCTAGAACTTTTTCGATTTGTTTTGCCTTTCCAATATTTAGACATTTTACACTTTCCTTTAGCAAGAGGTGTTGACTGCTTCACCATTTTGTCATTCTATACCCAATACAAATTTTAAAACCAGATCTCTTGTGCATATAGGACGTATCAGTCCTATATATATAAATATATATATATATTCTTAGCTAGCTACAGAATCGAGAATATAGTCAAGATATTGATTTTCGTGTATATATACATATATAGAGGCCTGTAAAAATTTTGTCTTATATTTACCGGAAAATTTTTAATGTATTGAGAAATACTTGGTGCACATGCAATCCCGTAAATCATTCCTTCTATTATATAAATATTGAGCCTTTTGCATTCTATACAATGTCACTACATGAATCATTGCACATCCTGGTCCTCTGGTCTTATCTACACTTGGAGAAAAATTTTCTCTATTCTCCACGCACATCCACGCGGATTTCGGACGAAATTTATAAGGAACCGTTGGTGACGAACTTTTGAGATCAGGGCACTTCAAGAAATAATATTTCAAAGATACACCATTTGATTTTGAAGCTGCGTACCAAACAAGGTTATTTTTATTGAAAAGAGAAAAAAATTGGAAGCACCAATTTTTTTTTTTATTTGTGTTATCATTGTTATCATTACTTATCATTATTATGTTATCATTACTTAATCAGTTCTTAATTTACGTATATATCCTTTATTAAATATTTCGAAATTGTTTCCTAAAACAATCTGATCTGATATTTTTTTTTTTTCTTAAACAAACAAGAAGTTTAATCCCCATCTGGTAACTATGCATATATATGCAATCATATTTTCAAGCAGTGATTGATTCATAGAACCCATTTGGTTTTTCTTTTGTTAACAGTTCGAATAAATTGAATTGCTCTTTTATTTTTATCGGCCAGTATTGGGTCTTTTACTGTACTGTACTGTATGCTCTCAATGGCATAAAAACTTTAAACTAATTCTTCCAGTTTTTTTATATTCGATCGAAAATCACAAATATGTATGAAAGTTAAAATGCTTACATAATTTATTGTTTTTAGTAACAGCGCCATAAAAGCGCCATCCTAATTTAGTATGAGTAGCTATAGGCTCTTATGGTGAGCCTTCGTTTATTTGGTTTACACACCAAGTTGAAATCCAAGCCATATTAGAGGACGGATACATCCTTTGGTATAAATCCACTTGGAATATACTGTATGCACATAATTATAAATTATTATTAAATTATTACAAATTAAGTATACAAATTTTCTTTTCCCACCCTGTAGGCACCAGAAAACTTTATTGAAAAAAATTTAAATACAAATAGCGATGGTCTACATCTAATACAATTTATGTTTAGGATTTTAAGTATAGCACTAGCAACATATATATATATACCGTTTAAGAGTATATATTTTCTTATTTTTAAAGCAACTTTGAATATTCAAATCGGTTCCAAAATATTTAAGTAATCAATAATTTCATTTTCAAATCATAAATCAAATAAATATAAAAATATATTCAAAAATATATTGTACTCAGCTAAATACATAACTTACAGTATGTAGTTATTTTGCGTGTAGTATAACAGCAACCGAGTCTGGGGTGCGAATTGAACTTATGACACTTATGCTAATAATATACTGTACTGCTCACTAGATTACTAGAGCATTAATTTTTGTAAAATAAAATTCGAGTTTGCTTTCAAAACTTCCTTGTTTAAGATTTATTGATATTTTTTTTCTTCTCAAATTTCAAACAATTTCCGCCTTGGCGAACAGCGAATATTGTCACCCCTGGAGTTTTATGTTTTTGAGGCTTATATATCACTGAACTTTCGTATGAATATTCATTTAATTGGAAGTAATAATGTTGGCCACCACAACTAATGTTTGTTTATGGGCAATATGATGATCAGTGGCCAAACCTTGTACATTGTGTAGGACTTTGCGTATAGAAATCTGGTATTAGTTACTCTAGCACGAATATAGCAAAATTTCAAGAGAATTTTCTTTTCATTATTTCTTTTACATTAACTAGCTCAATGTTGAATATTTTTTTAAATTCTTCGATCAAAAGGCAACACAAATATACCAGCTTAAAGTTATTTTGGTAGTTAAAGGGATATGTGAAAATTTTATAGAATGCTCCTTTAAAAGTTTTATAGCGTTTTCATAAGAAGATGGAGTGTCTGCTTCTACTTTGATACCGACGGATATTTTGTTGTATCTATAATTGTCCCTAAGTAACTTGGAAAAACCATGACATGTTCCAGAATCAGATAATTATTGAAATCTGTTAGTATAGTGGCTTTGAAACGACCTTTGTTGCTTGTATTTTAGATTATTATAATAAAATGAAATCAAAAAGTATTCTTCTTGTAAATTATTTATTGTTCACTCAAAACATCAGCTGTTTTTGATTATTAACACTCGTCTGAATGATTTGAGAATCGAGTAAATGCTGTTCATAAAAATTCTTGAACTGAAAGATGATTAAAACTGATGATAAAAATAAATTGGATATCTCAAAAAGCAGAAGTAATTAATCAGATGAAATAAAGGCACTGATAGAAGAGACACTAAGTAATTACCATACCATACATAGGACAGAAACAATAGAAGATCCAGCATGATCTAAAAAAGTATTGGACGTAATTAAATTCTTGCCGTCATTTGGCGAAAAACGATTCCTATGTTAGTTGGCGTAGATACATTCTTCAAATTGGTATGGCTCTATCCCATTAACAATTTGGGCACATACGAGGCAATATATCGACTGCGGAAACAATTTGCCTCGTTTGGTACTTCAGTTCATATTATTACTGATAGAAGCTCTGCTTCAACCGATTTTGAGAATCATTTAACATCTGCTGATTGTCACTGAAGCATTCTGCAGCTTGTGATCAAAAAAGGTAAAAATTAGGAATAGAAATATTAGAACATCTTCTTACGAATACGATTGTGGTCTAAACTAATAAATAATTTCGGTTTCGGTTTTAACAGACTCAATAAAGAAAAAAGAATTTATTCATAAATTTGCAATTTTTGCAGAATTTTTACATTTTCATAATGATAAATGATTAAGGCTTTTTAATTACTCTCCTACCTATGTATTGTATATAAATTTATTATATTTTAAGAACAAAGGAACATACTCTGCATTTGTTTCTGGTGTGGGCAAATCTCCGATTGTAGTCAAAGTCAAGGTGGACCAATATAAACTGCCTAAATACTTTCTGGTTAAGGTAGCATAATCGCCAGGGCGGTACGGATAAACCCAATCACCCTGTAAAAATATTTTAATGTTATAATGGATTAAATGATTATTTCGATAAAATACCTGAAATCCCTCAGCTTCAGACAGTAAGTAATAAAAGCATCCAAACCAATGAGCAAGTATTAATAATATATGTATTAGATTCACTACACGCCATAAATTTGGCCAAACAGTTCTGCTTTCAACTATGTAATAAAAACGAACAGATCTATATACCTAAGAAATAAAAATATTATAAATATACACAGATATTAATAAATACAAATATAATAATAGTAGTCGTCCGAAATATTTACTTTAAAGAAACGAGTAAAACGAAGCAATGGCTGCGAACCGATTTTCAGCTGCAGAAGATCAAAAGGAATTAAAGAAATTACATCAAGAAGACAATCTCTTGAATGTACATAATGTGACATGAGTTTTTTATCGTCGTAAACCTGCAGTAATTTTATATTCAAATAAGATTAAATGTTTTAATAATTATATACAGAATTCTTACTTACCATCAAACCCTGTTCTAAATAGCCAGTACGCAGTTGCACAACTATATCGAATATGAATATGGCATCTGTTAAAGAGTCACATGTGAACCAAAATGTTGGTACCGCTTTCTAAATAAAATGTATGTATATACATATAAGAAAATGATTTTGGACAATAATGCGAAGAAAAAATTACTTGTAATACCTGTAACTCGGGAAAACTTTGACGAACAATCAGAGTCCATAAGTTATAAAGCACACAAATAGTTAACACCATAAGCCAGTAAAAATAAAAATTCTCGTCTGGATTAACGACGGATCGACGCTTTTGTAGATAACGTCTACGTCTTTTTACAGTTTTATCAACGTCTCCCGAGGCGCTCTCCGATTTCCAGGTATCTTCCAGGTTTCCTTTTAAAAATTATTTAAAACGTTTTGTTTAAATATATTTAAGAAAATAATGTAATCGCTTTTAAATACAATTACATACTTTCAACAAATCTACTTAAAATTTGCAGATAAACTTAGATTATCATAATAAGTTAACTACGTTTTCTTTTGGAAGGAAAAAAAACTTTCGTCTATACTCAGGGCGAATAAGCTAAGTTAAGTACAAAATACAAACAATACCCTTGCACACTTAAGACAATATGGGAATATATACGTTGTAAATGTAAGATCACATTATTGCTAATATGTTCCAATTGCAAACCACTTCTACTATTCTTAATTATCGAACAATAAAGAAATCGTTCCAATCACATTCCCGATAATCACTCGATTGTCTCCCTTCAATTTAAAACAATTACGTGATAATAACTGCCTACTTCCACAAGCGTGTAGCTTGTTATATAATCAGAAACAGCTGTTACAAATTTTATTTTGTTAATACAAATTACAACATTCCATATATATATATAAATAATAAGAATTAGAAATTATATATTTTTATTACGTTTATTTCAATTCATTTTATTTAATAACACTATGCGACAAAATAAAAAAAAATGAAATACACCCAGCTAATGACATAATGTAGGTTGTGAGTTTTGTTGAGTAGAACTCAAGCAAAAGTTAATCAACTTTTTTTTTTTAATTTAGATCGTTTTTATCTAGATATATTTATAAAACCAAATTAAGAATCTGTGAACTTCATTAGCTCACCTTTACGAAAATAGAAAACGCGCCCACGCTCACGCGTATATCCAATATTGAATGTGCTCGATCTTCCAATGTTGGATCATCTTCTAAATTTATGCAAATGATTTTTACTCAATGAAAAATATGTTCCACAAATATGAGGATCGTTTTCTAAATTAAATACAAAGACAATAGAATATAGCCAAAACTTATGTTATGAAGGATGCTTATACTACGAAGATTACTGAACTAATCAAATTAAATCGATATACTTAAACGTGAAATAGCCCATTTAAATGACATTGTCAAGAAAAACAAAAATTCAGTCGTTTCTTGTGACATTCGAATAAATGGAACACCTGAACAGCAACACAAAAATCACAATCAATCCACTAGAAATAAAATCCGCCTTTCGCATTAGAGCCAACCGAAACTCAAAGTAAAACTCAAACATGTCTTACGATTAAATATTATAGGATTTAACAGCACCCATCTACCGTATATCAAGAATGTCACTCGTGGCAACCATCGCATTTTCATTCAGGCCCGTCACCTTACAAAATAAAACCATATAGCTGCAGCATTTACTAATCGAAAGTTAATTTATATTAGAAATCGTGACCATGAACATCCGATTAGTGGAGCAGACTTAACTACATTGACCAGTATGCTTCGTGACAATCCCAACGCCTGTGTTCTCAATGAATTTTAATTTATATTTCAACCTATTTAATTTATCTCATCTTATTGTTAATTTGTTTATATTTCCTTCTTATTTTTACACTCTACAATGTATGTACAACTACTTTTAATTCAGTGGGCAAATAATTTATGGTCCAACAACAATGAAATTTTGATTCAGTTGTGTATTCAAAAAATGTATCCGTATTATAAAATTACTTTTCATTAAGTGTAACTCTTAGGGCTTTGCCATTATTATTTTAAAAAATATAGAACTTTGATTATTATAATATAAAATATAATAATAATAATAATAATAATAATATAATATTAGAAATTAATAGTGTTAGGGTAGCATATTTTTGGACTCCAAATAGTTTTTTTTTAAAAGGGTAAAAATTTATTTCTTCACACAGACCAATTATTTTTATTTTCAGTAATTTAAGCCTTTCTCTTATTTGTTTCTTTATTTTATACAGAAGTAATTGTTATAAAGACTAAAAGAAATACAAGTTTTAATAAACAATTTCGATAATTTTTGTTATTAATAAAAAATTCGCCGAAATATTGCGCCATTTTTTAAAAACAATCCGTTTATCATCTCCATCCAGCACACTACCTGCTAGACTACTGTTGCAATGTTTTCTATACATTACAATACTTACAATACTTGTCAATACTTTCTTTAATTATGTTCAACTCTAATACGAGGCTGAGTAAATAATAGAACAAGGATTATAAATTGTATGCTTGAATGCATTGAGCCTAAGCAATAGAATGACTGAATTTCTATATCTATTTACATCAGCAATTATCGATATTATAGGTGTTTCCGTTGGATATACAGGATTCAGCGTTTGAATTACACAGTTTCTGAATATTTTGCTCTGATAGGACAGTAGCCTAAACGGCGTGCAAATTAAAGCTGAGGGTGGTGGAGTGACAATTTATGTTCGCAATGGCATACGTTATACAGAAAAATTGAAAACTAGAATTGCAAGTGAAATTGAATATTTCTTTATTGAAATTGTTACATCAGACAAGAAAAACTACTGTTAAGTAGTGTTTACAGAGCAAATAATTACTTGAACTTTTGCCCTTTTATTCCTTTTTATTATTACTAGGGAGTCTCTGATTAAGACAAGATCTTTATCCAGTCAACTCTCTCATTTCAATCCACTTCCACAATGCATGCAACAGCCTTATGGACCTTATATTCATAAACCACATATCTAGAATACTACTTTATGACCAACTTTCAGTTTCAGTATTTTCAAAACCCGATCTTATTTTTCTAACCTATGTCTGTCACTCCTATACTTCTTCAGAATTAACTACACTATGCCCGGCCGTTCCTTAGCCTGTTTTAGGTGGATTCAAATCTTCACTATTAAATGTGTTAATGACCAACTTAGTTTTATCCAAGAAAATATTAAATATTTATTTGACATATGTATATATGTATATACATATAAGGACTAGAAAGTGCCTTGGTTTATTGCTGCATTCAAATCCCTCATCAGGAGACATGATGAAGATTACTCTCGGTGGAAAAGGTTTAACTGAGAACTAAAAATCATTAATACTCATGCTTGTATGAAGGTTATAGATTGTATTAGAATGGTAAAATCTTGGTTTTACCAATGGAAATAAATTATACTAGCCATCCTGGTATTGACGTTAATGCTCTAAGTAATAAATTTTTAAACCTCAATGTTCCCTCTCTTGTTTTCGAATATTTATGAAGGTCTTTGTTATATTCCGACAGATAGCTGTGTCGACCAATTTAAAGTTCATAAAACTTTTTCTACTATCAAGTCAAATGCAAATGCCGATGCTCTGAATCCAATTTTTTGAAAACTTTGATTCAAAAGTTGTGTCCACATGTAACATACATATAATTGGTCATGACAATCCTTTAGCCAGGATTACTATCTAGCTTCTCACACCACTGATGCTGTGTGTGTTAATTTTATACATGAGAGGCGGAACCTACAGTTTAAAGACGATTCCGAACGACAAATTTTAGAGAAACATTTCATAGCAATTTTATTTGCTCTCGGAGTTTCTGCCAGAAATCTGCTGGGGGAAGTCGCGGAAATTTTTTTTTTTTATTTTTCGTTTTGATGTCTCACTTGGGGTTTGAACCGAGACCTCAAGTCTATTAAACCAACACACTACCTACTAGACCACGTCGATTTCATACCACACATAACAAATTTGACTAATATTATAATATTTTCACAAAATCTGTTTTTCCTGATGATTGGAAGTGATCAAAGATTATACCTATTCCCATATTAAATAATGAGCTTAGACGAATAGCGATTCTGCCATTTCTTTCTAAGGAAAATCTTAAAAATCTTATTAGCAATCAAATGTATGAATACCTGACGCGTAGAAATTTGTTTTCTGAACAACCGCCCGATTTTATGAACAGCTCTCCAAGATGTGATTTCTAATTCTCTTGGATTCCAGTAAGGAATTCGACACTATTGATAAATAAACTATTTACAAACAGTTTTACATCTCTAGTTTGGTTTGTAATCCTATCTCTTCCCACTTCGGTAATAGAATTCAATTGGTTAAACTTAATGGTAATAGATCAAAAGCACTTAACGTCAATAGAGGAGTTCCACAGGGTTCCATATTCGTGCTTCTTCTTTTCTGCTTATATGTAAATTATCTACCTGAAACTCATATGTGCAACTATATCATAGCTGCAATATTAATAATAACTTGCCAATATAAACTTTTCATTAATACTTCTAAATTTAAATGTATTCATCTTCCACAGTCTAGAAGGAAAGTTAACTATATTAGAATACATATCAATAGAGATAATATTGATTTTATCGAGTCAATCTCTAACTTGGTTTACATGATTTTATCATATTAGTTTTGCTGGGAATGGAGTCTATGCCTTATTGCGTCACTCTTGGGCGGTTATTGATTTATCAGCTTTGAAAGGTTACTTTGTATATACAAGATAAATATTTTTATAAATTGAAGATATTTTACAAAGATCTAAAGAATGATTTAATCAGATTTTTTGGCAATTTTGCTTTTCATGGCAATTTTATTTTTTTGCTAGAAATCTGCTGAGAGGAAGTCGCCGAAGATTTTTTCATATTTCGTTTTGATGACTGACCGGAGAATATTATCACTTATCCTATATTTTTTTATTCAAATTTGCTGCTCGAAAAAATCTGAAAAAAAAATCGTATTTACCAAGTTTACCTCATCAAATCTAATACTATTTAAATCGAATAATATATATCTGTATACCGTATTTACCGATTTTAAAGGTCCATCTCTCCCCTTTCCAACAAACTTAAATTTTGGTAATCGAGTCAGAAATGTGTGAGTAATCCATAAATTTGTGTGAAAAGCAAAAAAAAAACAGTTTTTGTCAAATAAAATAGGTTTGGAGGGTTTATTTAAGGATTTTTATGTTTTTATTCAATTATTTTCGAAAATTTATATTGTACACTGAAAAGAAACGTTGAATAAATCTATCGAAGACTTTAAAAATTGGAACAAAAAAACATTTTTCGGAGACTTCATCAATAAAATTAATTCTATTATGTTCAGTAATAAGATAAAACCTACATACATACAGTTATAAAAAACGTATGTACAATGTATGTATGTGATGTTCAAAAGAATTGTAAGTAGAAACTCCAAATAAAAATTTTTCTTAAAATTTTTATACACGAAAGGGGAGTGTAATAAAAAAAATTTTCTTTTTTATGAAACATATGCCATTGTCATACAAAATAAAATAAAAATACAATACATAAATATACATATACTGCCGCTCATTTGATTAAGTTCGCACATTTTTTCATTTCTACTTCCGTTTTTCTTAAAATATAATTTAAAAGAACAAATTATTAAAACTAGAATTGGGAGACCTTTTGTATAATAATAATTTAGAAAAAAAAAATTAACTGTAAAATTAAGAGTTTTTGTTATTTTTGCTTTTATTAAAAATGCATTAAAAGCACATGCAAATTTTGGCTCACTTGATTAGGTTCATTCAAAATAAATGTTAGCTAATGCGTGCAGCGAAGTCCAATCTCCTGGACGTTAAATTTGGGTTGTGCGTAGGGCTTGGAACCCACCACGTAAAATATTATATCCAGTGAAGACCAAAACCTTAGCCTCTATAAGGATTCCCCTAAAAGTTGACGACCACGGCAAACGTTTAAAGGACTACGATTTAAGAATAGGCACGTGGAAAGTCCGCACCCTTCACAGGGTAGGCGCTTCCGCCCAGTTGGCGGATGCCCCCATGAAATGTAAGACGGACATCACTGCCATACAGGAAATGCGATGGATAGAACAAGGATGCAAAAGGCTAGCATCCTGCGATGTGTTTTACAGCTGCCATATTGATAAGCACGAATTCGGATGCGGATTCGTGGTTAGTAAGAGACTTCGCCATCTTGTCTATGGATCCACACCTGTGAACGAAAGTATAGCCACTATCCTCATCAGGGCAAAATTCTACAACATCAGCCTAATTTGTGCTCACGCCCCGACGGAAGAAAAGGATGATATGGTTAAGGATGCCTTCTACGCTAAACTCGAGAACGTGTATGATAAGTGCCCGGCCCATGACGCCAAATTCGTCCTCGGAGATTTTAATGCGAAGGTCGGGCGGGAAGGTGTCTTTGGCCCCACTGTCGGACAGTTCAACCTCCATGCGAACACTACCTCCAATGGTATGAGGCTGATCGATAGTATGCAGCACCAGGTTTCAGCATCTCGACATCCACAAAGCCACTTGGATGTCCCCTGATCTATCAA
>QOCX01002558.1:0-11962 GCA_005959815.1 Sarcophaga bullata | reverse complement strand
CATGTTCTTAAAGATAAACGCTTTGAAATCTGTAATCAAGTTAAGGTAAGTTTTAAAGTTCATATTCACCAAAAAAAAAGAAAAAAAGATAACATTTTGTGAAAAGGCTTTTAAGTCTCGTTAAAGCATAACGTCTGAAAATGATACGCAATTATCTTTAATTACTTAAAATGTCATTTCTTTGTTTGTCCTGCATAATGACATCTTTATTGACAATTGCTTTTGAATTGCATTCGTATTTTCAAATGGCATCAGAGCGTAATTTTAAAAACAAAAACTTTTTATATGTTTAGAATGAAATCTTTAAGTCCAATGCCCTTCTTAATTGACTCATTGACGGAGAATTGCAAAATTTCTTTCTTTATTTTTAAAGAATTTTAAAGCTTAAATCAAATACTTTAAACATGATAAAATCAGATGGATTTTTATTTTGATGGAAACTTTTCGAACATTAAAGGCAAGCAATTATATTACAAGCTGGTTAATGTATGCATTGTTAATATAGAATAAGGAAATATTGGTAATGGTTACGTTAAACATAATGAATAGGAAAAAGACATCATCTATAGCTTCTCCATTTATATAAGAAATTATAACAGGATGTGGGAGATAATCCTTAACAGTTGTATGCTCTTTAAACGAACATACATGCATAATTGACCATTATAACCCTTCAGTCAGGATTACGGCCTAGCTTCCCATACCACTTATGTTGTGGCGGAACCTACAGTTTAAAGTCGACTTCGAACGACAGATTTTTTGAGAAGCTTTTCATGGGAATTTTATTTACTCTCAGAGTTTTTGCCAGAAATCTGCTGAGAGGAAGTCGCCCCATCTGACCGGGGATTCGAATCCTGGCCGTTCGTCTAATAAGCCAACACACTACCACCTAGACTACGGCGACTATAAACGAATAAGTATAAAAATTGTCGAAGTTCATAGGTGTTTAAATTTTTCAGCAAAATACAAATCGAAAACATTGATGAGTTTAAAGTCCCCTTACGTAAGTTGTTTTAGTGCCGAAGTAAGAATAGTTCATTCTTATTGGCTTACAATATAGAATAAATGATATACATATGTATGCATATGTATGTATATTTTTAAATTCAAACTTAAGTGAACCACTTTTGTGGCGTTTGGGAAACCCCATAACAAAACATAAAGATTTGACAATTTAACAAAATTTTAATAGAATTATCTTATGAAATTATTAATATTATTTCGTGCTAATAATCACGTGTTACATTTGTTTAAAAATAAAATAAAATACAACAAAAAAATTTTTTTTTTAGAATTTTATTCAAACCTGTAATCGTTGTCGCAGGAATAGTATCTCAAAAAAAAATACATCCGGTTTGCTAATACATTGTTTTTATATGAAATAAAAGAGCTGCAGGAAAAAAATTTGTATTAACGGCTAATAAATGAGCATATCAAAGCAAAATTTCAACAGTTTTGAGGTATAGAAAATGACTTTTTTTTATATTCAATTGGATAAAACGATCACTTGTTATGTCAGTGTCTGCCAGAAAACATCTCAAGGTTTGTTTTGCTAATATTTTTTATGCTATTGGATAAACATTACGTTCTCTTAATTATATTGTTAACATATAGTTTTTTTTTCCAAATACTTTTTACGCACAATACAATAGTTGAGTGGGTATGGTAGTACATTACCACAGAGCTACTTGAACCTTTTTTAAGACTTTATTGTTTAACACCGTTTGTTAATTTGTTTATGAAAAAAAAGGAACAAAAACAAAATCATGAGGATATATTTTGTGAATCTTTTTCTTCTTTCTAAATCATGGTACGACTATAAAGTGTTAGACAGACTTCTATGCTCTCACTATACAACACCGTTGAAATTATGAAATCAAGATCTCCAGGACAGCAAAAACAAATCAAACACTATTTATCAAATGTAAAGAGACGTCTATCAGCAACTTTGTCTTTAACTCAGCAGTAAGCTTTAGGTGTTTCCTTATGTTATAAGGTCTACACATGCATGGTGTTTTAAAAACGTCCACCCCTAACAAAGTCCAATATTAAATTGCTTTATTGCTTTACATTTGTCTTCTGTAGTCGTCATTGTGTTTTACCAACACTAGATAACTACATGCATGTAGACTTTATTCGATTTGCATTTACTAGCAGTTTCAAACAACTTCTTCCTCTTCTTAGTGCTTGAGTAAAAAAGGAAAAAAAAAATTAATTGAAATCAATTATGAGAACGTAAAACACAATCAGTGTAAACGCTTATATTATTTGCTTAAGCATTTCAATTGATTTATATCTATATGACGCTTGATTTGGTTTTTTTGTTTTGCTTCTCTATTGTGGTAGACAACTTGGCATTTTTATGTTGATGACATTTCGATTTCGATTTCGATTTCTATTTCATACGATACATTGGATTGGAACGATGATATTTTTTTCTGAAAACACTTAATATTACTTAATGTTTACGTAAATATTAAAGGCAAATTAAAATATAATTTCTCTCTAGCAAATGTGTATGTGTTGTAATACTATATTCACGGGTATTTAAATTAATGCCCCAGCAATAGAAAATATGTATGTGGGTGTCATTACGTTGAAAAATTTAATGCAGAGTTAGTAATGAATCTTCCATGAAGGTGAGACCATTGGTTAAACTCAAATTAATATCGTACTCCGATCTTAAGGATTTCAAACAGCTCATTTATAGGAAACCATCTCATCCCACAAATGAATGTCGCTATTGCTCTACGGAATTGCTTATATTTGTTGCTTCCCGATTAATGTTTCTATTCTTCTATTAATTTAAAAATACTAACCAAAAAAAACAAAGAATTCTTTTCTCCATACTTGTGTCTTTTGCTTCCGTTTACAAGGCGTTCCGATTAAACTTAACGAGAAACTATGATGCCATCAACGAGTCGGTGTAAAATACAGATTCTTTAATGAACGTTATCATTCATTATTCTTTTCTTAATGTTTTTATTGCTTTACTTTATTGGATGTGTAATCTATATTCTCCTCATTTATTTTATTTGCCAATGAACTGTTGGAGGAAGGAACAAGCAGTGATGAACTACAACCGAGGAAGTTATCATATAAGGATTTTCTTTATAATATATTTATCTATCTTCTCAATGTATATATCTCTATAATTCTTAATAAATATCCCTCCATATCTTATTTATTAATAATATGTCAATTCTTATATATATTGTTATCTCAATGTTTATTATCTTCCTTCTCTATTGTGTATCTCTATATATCTATTCATTTTTTATTATCTTTTTCTTTTTTTATACGCACTCAAATTCTGCTAGATCATAAGTTCCCTGGATATCATGCGCCATAGCCCATTTCATCTATTCAATAGTAATAATGAGGACAGTGGCCAAAAGAGTAACGTATCATTGCGGTAAGTTGAAGTTTGGAGGTTCTGAATTGCAAAAAAATCGTGTTTATTTTCATTTTTTTATTTTGCAGTTTTCGCCACTTAGATACGAATGTTAGACCCTCATCATCAAGACGTAATTCGGGTGCAGGTTCTACACCCTCGCCCGAAAATGATACGGGCGTTATCAACGTCTTAAAGTCACCCAAGAAATCACCAAATTTGCCACGCAAAGGCAGTAATGCCAATACTGTTAACCATAATTAAAGAAAAAAATAAACAAAAAAAAAAACAAAATGAATAAATGAAAGAAATTAAAAAATGAATTCCAATTTAGTAAATATTTTTCGTCTCTTAAAAGAATTTTGCTTGTAATCTAAATCTAAATTAAATAAAATGTTAAAAATAAATCTGTGCAAAATATTCAAAGTTTTTCCTTATAATGGGTTTGTGAACACGGTATAACAGATCTTATGGCCCTATGTACAGGGTTTAAAATCGAATTCTCAAAAAAAGTCCTCTATGTAGTACATATTAACCGTTTTACAGTGATAAGCCTTATTTTATTTCCTGATCTATAAAAGCATTTACGTTGCAGAAAAATGATCACGACCATGTGATCCAATATGCCATTGACTTATTAGTTCTAACGTTTGTATTGTATTTTTAGAGATGATAGAAAGAGAAGAACATAAAATTGTTAATACTTTAGCTAAATATTTCAAAGATAAATACTAAAATTCTTAATCCGATGCTCGTGAACAATATGTCGTCATTGTTTTCACCGAAAGACCAACCAATGTGTATGTGGGAGCATTTCGGCGTTACCAAAACCGCCAGTAATATAACAACGTCAAAAGGTAAATAATAAACAGTGGAACAATTGAACAATAACAAAAACAAAAACATCAAATAAAAATTTAATTTAAACAAATACTAAAATATAAATTAACGCACAAGTAAATATCTATTAAGGAAAAAAACCATACATACATATGTACATACATTCAAACACGTACTAAATCTTCGTATACGAAAATCCTAATGATGAATGGCCAAAGAAGGCAAATGGTAGAATGAATATACGTACGTATGAAATTATTTAGATAAAAACCATGTTTGTTTTTATTCTTATGTTTTTCATTTTGTTCTTAAAAACAACACCAACACACACCGAACTGTATTAAAAATAGATTTCGAAGTGAATGAATTATTTAAATAATTTTCTAAAAATATCCTTAAGGTAATTATAAAAAAAAAGATTTACAAAATTCAGCATTTATTTAATCACATTGACTCATGCT
Source organism: Sarcophaga bullata (assembly GCA_005959815.1). NCBI lineage: Eukaryota > Metazoa > Arthropoda > Insecta > Diptera > Sarcophagidae > Sarcophaga > Sarcophaga bullata. The sequence continues at coordinate 7,267 of QOCX01002558.1, read as the reverse complement.
CACACAATTGAAATCCCATACGATAATTTAATGAGAAGTCTAACGGTAATGTTCTTCGACTTCCTGTGTGAGAGAAATATTGATAAAATATTTTGCATTTTGATAAGTATTTCGTTCTTTCTTAACGCTTTGCCATATAGGCAATCCGTCTGTTGCAATCGAAACCTCTATAATAGAGCTGTGTTATAAGGAATGATCAACACAATCTAACTGGAACCGGATACATATCCGGATACATATCCGATGCATTGATTATTATCCAAGTATGTACTGATAGTTCGGTAGCACACAACAAAGTGGCATGTGGCACCTTTTGGAACTAGCTGAATCTATACTTATCAGTTGATTACAGTGGCATATTCAAGCTATGCGGTCGCATAACGGCTAATTTAATTTCAATTTATATGGAATATGTTAACAAACATACTCGTACATACGTAAGTGGTCATTATACCTCTTCAGTCAGGATTACGACCTAGCTTCACACAACCCTTATGCTGTATTCGTTTATTTTATACGTGAGTAGCGGGACCTACAATTTAAAGTCGACTGCGAACGAGAGATTTTTGAGAAACTTTTCATAACAATTTTATTTACTCTCAAAAGTTTTTGCTAGAAATCTGCGGAGAAGAACTCGCCAACGAAATATTTTTCATATTTCGTTTTGTTGTGGATGTGTGACCTGAGATTTGAACCCACTACCTACTAGGCTATAAAGCAATTTATAAAAGGGAGAATAAATTTAAAAGACCACAGAGTACCCAGTGTAACGAGTTACATGCTGGCTTGTTAATATCAATTTTTAACCTGAAAATAAAAACCTTGCTGACCATGTCTACCATTCTTCCAAATTTCTATCATATTTTCATTTATGAGCTGTTTTATCTAATAATAATGACTTTTATCTAAATAGGCGTTATTAACTATTTCTTATATAAGCTTTTAATAGGACATTAGGATTATATTTCATAATAACGTAATTAATTACATTTGTTATGGTCAATCTTAATATAAATGATGGCCATTAACCTTTATAATTAATACAATGAAATTAATTTTAAACAATACCAATACTTGTTAAATTTCATTTCTTTTTTTCTTGATTGATAGAAGAAATTTCCTAATGCTCACAGCATTAACTATTTTTAAAGTATGATGCTAGTGATTCATAAAAATCCCCCAATAAATACTTTACGAAATGATTTTTTGCTCGCGCTTGTTAAAAAGGTCGTTTAAAAAAGACGCACGCGTAAATTATACGAAGAAGACTACACACAACAATTTTTTTTTATGCGAATTTTATTGTTTGGCGTACTAATAACGATGAGCTGCGGATCAAAGAATGTGTATTCTCTGTTCACACTAAATTTCGTTGTCAAGTGTTAAAAAATATTGGATTTGAAGTATTGAATATTTTTTGGCGGTTCCGAGAATGTCTAAACAAACCTAATGATTATGCATAAAAAATAAAAAAATTTTGTTTTTGATTTTACGTACGTATATTTAGTGCCAGTCTTAAGACTTGTACGAATCTAACCATGGTCTACGTAGTCTGTTAAAATTTCAAAGATTTGCAAAAGTAATTCAAAGATGTGTGTTTAATCGGAAACAATAACCAGCACCTTCTAAAATTCCATGTACCAGCCAATCCAATCGCTCTTTTTTTTTAATTATTCATAATGACAGCAACAACAATAATAATAATTATAAAACAAACTCATTCCATATGAATTTATGTGGTTCAAAGCATGAGACTGGGTTAAATTTTTGATTCAATAATTTGAAATTGAAATTTCGTATCTATTTTTAGCATTAATACGTCACTTGGAAAGAGGCAAAGTAAATTCACAAAAACGGAAAGGTAAGTTACGTTATGCTTATAAGCGTATTGTCTGAGTTACGGCCTTAATTCATAAAAAATATTATTTAGGCAATGGTTTTTTGAATTTTGATTTTCATATTAAATGCGGGTAAAGGTAGGTTGTGTCGTTATTTTGGTAAAGACTTAGCAATGAGAGGAAATACAATTGAAATGAATAGGCAGATGAGTTTGCAAGGATTGGAACTTGTAACACTTCGATGAGACCAGACCTTTTCTGTGTAATGGGGACAGATATATTTGGAAAGGTAAAATTAAGAAGAGAGACAAATGCTCTTCTTGAAATAAATAGGTTTGAGGTAACTGCTGTGAAATTACAATAGCAGGAGATCCAATAACAGGAGAATACTGTAGACTCAAAGTACACTTATCCAGAATGTGGATTGTTTCAAACCCAATATCCTATGATTATTAGAATGAATCAAATGGCAAGCCATTAATATATATAAGGAGGAAACATATGAATGTATATTAGGTTCTGGGCAGGAAATTATTCTTGCTGAAACCGAACAGAGTTCTGAAGTCTGTAGGGCAAAACGCTTGTGGGACACACAATAAAGACACCCTAGATAGAAAGAGAGCAGAACAATACTTTGGCACTTTTTCATGATGTTAATTGGTTAATAAAAATTTTTACTGAATCACAATGAAACAGATGGTGGCCAATGTAAAGCAAACGTTATCGAATTGGGTACGGTAGTGTATGATCTTCATTTTATAGTATAGACCTGACACAAAGGGATTAGTTCTTCTTTCTCTTTATTAAGAAAAAATCAACTCAATTAGGTTAAGAAATGTCAGAGAAAACCAATGGACAATGATATTCTAAGAAAGCAACATAAAAATCTGTGCATTTGACTTGAATAGAAGCACTTTACTAAATTAAATTCTTATTTTCAATTTATTTCATCTTAAAATTCATATACACTTACAGTTTTCTTCAATTCGAAAATACTTGTAATGAAAAAACTTTTTCCCCCAACCAATATAATACCAATGCCGGGTGGAAATGTTTTGAATGAATGAATTTTGTATACAAAATATATCGAGTAAAAACAACAACAACACAAAACAACAACAACATTCAACAACTTAAAAATAATTTTTTTGCAAATCATTGTTAATAAACATAAACTTACTTACACACACACACTTAAAAAACAATGTGGGATCAAGTGCTGAACAGCATTGACTACTGAATTAAAAAAAAAAATAAACAATAACAACAACTACAATAATAAACACGATTTTAAACGTTAAACAAAATGACTCACACATTCAGCAAAAGATTAACTGGCTAACTTCAATCAAACCGTTAGAAATGTGCTCTCTTTCACTACTGCTATAATTTTTATTAAACATTCCAGCTGGCAACTAAAGATATGGGAGATCATACGGTCACTCTGATCTTTTAAAATGGGAACACCTTCACTTTGGGTTTTTTCTTTGACGGTGACCTGCTGCCATACTGCAAGTATTTTAAAACGAATGATTAAATAAAATGCAAGTAGCGTGACATTTTCTTAATCCAGTTAGAAGAAATGTGCACAAATTTTCCGTGTTAGATTGGGTTAATACAGAATATGAGTCTTATATTCCTGGTAGTATAAGTGATCTACATTTGCTTTCTATATTCGTTTAAAAGAATGATTCTTGGAATATGTTTCGTGTTAATAATGATTGTGGGAAAATGTAAAATACTACTTTTTAATATGAAATTGGCATGAATTAATTAGGGAAAGTACATTTAAGAGTGTTATAAATCAAACAACATGATTTTTCAGGAGCTTTCAATTGCTTAAAATGCTAAATTTTTCATAGAATCAAAAATTATCACGTTGTGATACAATTTGTTTCAGGGCATGGCTCCTAAAAGAAAATTATAAATAGGAAAATGGGTTGTGGACAGAAATAAATTGGTTGGAGCATTGCATAAGGAAAACCATTTTACCATCTACATCGAATCGCCATTGATAAAAAGTGTAGGACATTATGTACATTTTAGTCATGCTAACTTCCCACTGCAGGGGTGGAGTGTGGTAAGATTAGAGTTTAAGTGTGGTAAGACTAGAGTTTAAATCCGACTCCGAACGATAGTTTTAAAAGGTTTTTTCATGGCAATTGCAAAAGATTGTTGAAAAGATGTCATTTTTCAAGATATTAGAGCTGAAATTTGATCTCGAAGTCCTCTTACGGTATGCAAGGAACCACAAAGCTAGGGCACCTAGTAATGGTTAGTAACTAAAACTTTGAATTTCCTCATCTGTGGGTATATTACAAATGCCGTATCATTGTGAAATTCTTCAAATGCCAGATTTCTTTGCAATAGTTGCTAAACAAGTGTTAAAATAATAATAAAATATTCATGTGGTTGTAAATTAAAGAATCATGCTCAGATTTTTAATTATTTTCTAATTTAATTTTTTGTTTGTTTGATATAAAGTTTGGTAAATAAAAGCCATTATTTTTGTATGAAATTGACAACTTCAACTTTAGCATGTGTTGAATGATGAAAAAGCAATCACCGTTTTGGTAATAACTGAACATCTTGAATCTTCAAGCTTTAACTATTGATAGGTCCGAATAAGACCTATTCATACTTCAAACCATGTATACCCTGTAATGAGGAGGGAGAAGAGGAGACCACAAAATATCTTCCTTACCACTGTCTGGCACTTGTGCACCTTAGACGAAGGATTTTTGGGTACAAAGAACCTTGTATAAATCGGTGTCTAATCGAATGTGAATTAGATAAATTTCACTTCTTCATAACACTATTGAAAGAATAGTTGAGGAGTGCCTATCAGGAGTTATAGTTGAATAGAGGAATAGGTTCCATCGGTATTACCCAAGTGAGCTATTCTTTTTAAGCAGCTTTTAAATTAACCTAACCTAAGCTTAGAAATAAAAATGGTTTTAAATTCTTTTCAAAAGACATTAAGGATTATATTTGGATACTCCGGATTATCAGTTTTTTTTATCGGTTGTTCAGTCCCTAGACAATCTAAAAAAAAAGCTTAAATGATGGCAGATATTTTCAACAATTGGCCATCTAGAGCTTGATGCATTTTTAAAATTATGAGAACGGAATTCCGAAAGCAAAATTCCCTGATTGGCAGCTATAGCATCAGGATCATAAACAACTCGCATTTTAAATAACTGCTTACGCTGAAACAGTACTGAGACGAACGGCATAGTGATACTGTACAATCTCTTATTGTTCTGTTATTTATAGAACCCGAAAAACCGATTACTAAGACCATTTTTTTTAGAAAACTGGACAATTTTTTTTAAATAAAAACAAACATTTTTCACCTTTTCTCTATTTTTATATTTTTCTGAATTTTTCTTCTCTATTTTGATTATCACATTTTAATTCCGTCTATGAAATCGTTATTTTTTTAATCTGATAATAAAATTGGAGATTCCACACAGTAAGATGTAAAAATTCTAAATCATGATCTACTAGGCAGTATCCATTTATTGCATATTCAATAGCTGACTACACTACACTAAAAAGTTGCATGTTTAATCTGTCTGAATCATAAATTAATTATTTTCCATAAATTATTAAAAAAAATATGCCATTACATGACGTCACAATAAAATTAAGGTAACTTAATGGTGGGATAAAAACGTGTGGTAATCATAATTAGAAATATAATAATCGAAGAAAATTATATATCGTATGTATGTATATACTATATATGTACATACATATCTAAGTATATTATACGCTTTGCAGTTTAAATTACTGTGGGAGAAAATTAGAAAAAGTACCGCTGATTTCTTTCTTTTTTTTTCTTTTTGTTTGTAGATGTACAATGATTTGTAAATAATTATTTCTAATCATCAAATATGCGTTGTAATCTTCCAATTGTCTTTTAAAATTAAAATTATTTTTTTTGAAATATTATCGTTCGAAAGAAATTTTTCAATGCGCTATAGTGGAATTATTATTCATATGTGACTATTCACTAGGATTACAGCTTAGCTTCCCTCAGCACCTATCGAATGTCTCATTGTATTCTCCAGATATACCCGGCATTCTTGAAAAACCTTAAAGGTGATATATGCACTCTATAGAGAACAATTGTCAGTTTAGCTGTGAGTAAATATATCTCCACTCGATAAACTTTGATACCGGATATCGGTATCGGTCTTTATAGACATTATATCAGCGTTCATAGTACGACAGTAATGGGGCAGTTCAAGGAACAATCCACGATTCATTTGATGGGAAAATATTCCACTGCTAGCTTTATGGATGAAGTTCTTTGGGAGGTATAAATCGATAATGTAAGGGGTTCTATCCCATGTCATCGTATACAGTTTCAGGTTACGTGCAGACAGTAATGAGATCAAAATTTTGGTATGAGCTCAGCTTTTAAATTATTATGCTCTTATCAGACTCAGGATGATTGAGACATACTTAGCCACTTGTTTTGTTAACATGTCTGGAGTTAACCAGTTACATACATACATAATTGGCCATTACAACCCTTCAGTCAGGATTACGGCCTAGCTTCTCACACAACTTATGTTGTGTGTGTTAATTTTATACATGAGTGGCGGGACCTACAGTTTAAAGTCGACGCCGAACGACAGATTTTTGAGAAACTTTTCATGGCAATTTTATTTTCTCTCAGAGTTTTTGCTTACCGGGGGATTCGACCCTGGCCTTACGTCTAATAAGCCAAAACACTACCTACTAGACTACGGTGACTACAACCAGTTAATCAGTTAGATGCTATAATTGTCAGAGCACCTGTTATCATGAACACTTCAATACTGGTTTGATCATGCCTATACTCTACTGTAACCTTAAATATACGAAATATTTTGGAATTGCAAAAGCCAGCTAATCAACCGAAAATATAATTTTCAGATTAATAAAGTTTTTATGAACAATACATATATACATGCTTGAACTTAATAGAAATTCTACTAAAACTAATACAATACATACGTATGTATGTTACACGGATTCATACATCTCTAATGAGAGTATTTTCAATTGGTAATCATCGTTCAGGTAATATTTTAATTTTATACATTCAATGGGAAGGTAGTGTAAATCCCCACACACAAAAAAAATTGGAAGAAAAAATAAACAAAACAATGGATACAGATTGTTTACACATCTGGTATGCCAAAAAACCAAAAAAAAAATAATAATGTTCGCTCATACAATATTTTTTTTTTCATATTTTATTTACTCTTATAAAGAATATTATTATGTGAAATGATGATAAAGTCAAAATATTGTTGAAAAAGTGTTAATAAAATCTAATTATAATGAAAATCTCAACAATTCCTTTAAATAACTTAGTCATGGTAGAAAGTGTGCAAAAGTGTACACTGTATAGGTACGAAATGAAAAAAAAA
>QOCX01002557.1:0-21523 GCA_005959815.1 Sarcophaga bullata | reverse complement strand
TAGATTGAATAGCTAAATTTGAAAGCCATTTTTCGTAAATTTTTTTCGCTCAGTGTAAAATGATCAAGTGTTTGTGTGACATCACTTCTCTTGAATGTTGTTCTATTGTATGATTTTTATTGTGTTTTTTATTTTTAACCACACCACAACCAATTCAATTGAAAATTAATTTCATTTTTTTTCGTTGTTGTTCTTTTTTGTTGTTGTTTTTTTTAATAAAATTTTACACTTTATAATTTCATTTAATAATTTAAACAAAAACGAAAATTAAAATCAAAATCAAAAGTGACAATTGCCTTTTGTTTATAAGACTTTAATCATCATGAATGAGCGACTGAGTGAATGAATGAATGAAATGGAATGACAATTGTTTTATTGTATATGGATTGTTGCTATAGTAGTTGTCAATAATAAATTATAAATAAATTATTAAAACGTGATGAATTAAAAGCGACACTAAAAAATACGCACAATAAATAAAAAGAAAAAACAAGACACAGAAATCGAACAAATTTTCTACAAATTTTTGTTACATTTTCAATATAAAAAAAAGAAAGAAAGAAACGAGTGAGCGTTTTTTATTTAATTTTTCTCACATTTTGTTGATTATTACAAAACGCTTTTCTTTTCACACATAATTTCATTTCAATTCAATTACACGCATATTACATACTACATTCACTTCTTACACCACACCGCATCACCCACCACCACACACACACCACACCACACCACACCCACACCACATGGCAGCAAACTATGAAAGAGAAAAAGAAAAATGAAAATGAAAATGAATTTCAATTCATTCATTGAAATTGTTGCTCATGCTCTCTAAAAGACACTTTGACGGTTTGCCTAAGCAACCGCCACTTCCCATTTAAAAATGACTGACTGACTAACATTGTCACAAATCGTCTGTATTTTCATTGATTTACGCAGCATTTCTTACAGTTACAGTTCCATGATGTACGCATGGGGGGAGGGTAAGAAGTATTTTTTAGGCTCATTGCCATTGTGGTGCATACTGAGTGTGAACAGCAGAGAGTAAATCTTCAATCTAATCATTCATTATTAATGCAAACAACAACAACAATAGCATCAACAACAATTACAGTAAAACTTACTCCATAACAATGTGTGAATTTACACCACAACAGATCGACTATGAAATCTTGACAAAGTGTTTGTCATTGCGTGCAGAGTTGTAAAGGAATGAAATCGTTTTTAAGAGCCATTGAAATATATCACCTCCTTACATCCACAGCTCGTGCAGGAGGCATTCAAGAGAATAAAAATAAGTGCCTTCTAACAGGATAATGGCATGTGAGAAACCGCAACAAAGCCACGAATGTCCTTTATGTAAAACGCCCGGAGAATTCTCAGTTTATGACCTCTGTACCAACCATAAGGGCAGTTTATTAAAAAGGCAAATTCCTTGAGAAATCCCCTGCTTTCATAGAGGAGAACGGACGTCGAAATAACATTCGAGAGAAACCTGATACAAGTCTGACTGTCCGAATAACTTAAAAAATTTTCCAGCAAGCAATATATTGCTTTCATTATGGCTAAGGCCTTCATTAGTAAGATACCGCAATAGTTAGACAGCTTATACAGGGAGAACGGTAGTAAAGATAACATTCGTGAGAAACCTGATCATAGTCTAACTATCTGAGTAACTGAAGAGATTTTCCAGCAGGCAATACGCTGCTTTCAATATGGCTAAGGCCTGCAGTAGTTAGGCAGTTTGTACAAGGAGAACGGAAGCTAGGATAACATTCATGATGAACCCGATAATAGTTTGACTATCCGAGAAACTAAAGAGATTTTCAAGCAAGTGTGTTGCTTGCATTCTTTCAATATGACTACGACGTTTTTTTATTAAAAAACTGTAGTAGTTAGGGAGTTTATACGAAGAGAACGGTAGTTAAGATAACATTCGTGAGGTAGCTGAAGATATTTTCCGGCAAGCAATATGCCACTCTCAATATGACTAAGGCCTTCGTTAGTAAAATGCTGCAGTAGCTAGGCAGTTTGTTCAAAATAACATTCGTGAAAAGCTTGATCCCAGTCTAGCTATCTGAATAACTGAAGAAATTTTCCAGCATGCAATATGCTCCTTTCAGTATGGCTATAACCCTTGTTAGTTAAATACTGAAGTGGTTAGGCAGTCGATATTACAGTTTAGTGTAAGAACCCTTAATATATACTCCCACAAACCAGTCTGTTCAGTATTTTGAAGCCATTGGTGTATACTACAAGGCAATAACCAGGAATCGCCTCATTATCAGACCAAGTCAGGGAATTAGAATGCAGGAAGCAAGTTTGCTATCAGAAAATTGCTAGAGACTATGTTGTCGGCGTGTAAGCCTTTATGACTTCCCAGTACTGCAGCTCAGACGTTTACATCAAAAGAAACTCAGAGAGGAAAAATTTTAATGGAATGGAACAGACTACTCTGGTGATCAGAACACAGATCACATTGTGTATCAGTTTGCAGTGATAGATACGGTCACTTACATAAATGCAGTCACTATAACAATTTATTTGAAACACAGGCATAGCTTTTTACCGCTGAACCCAATTACTTCCAGAAACTGTTTTAATTTTCTTAAAATTTTCTCACTCAATCATCCCATAAACAGAAATCTAGAATCATTTCATTCCTTTACTGCTCTGTCTCGAGCAGCCATAAATTAATAATAATGACACAGTGTTGTTGGGCACAAACATTTGTCAGAGACCATTAGCAGGCAGACGCAAAGCTGAAGATGTTAATCGTCGCATGGCATGCGTAAAGAAAATTAAAGCTTCAGAAACATTTTAAGCTCCATTGAGCACAACTCAATTCAACTGTATTGAATTGAATGGGAATGGGAATGGGATGCAGAGCATGCGTAGAATAGCGTCTGCTTGATTTTCTTTACATCTACCCGGTTTTTGTAGCACAAAAAAAAAACATTTTAAATCTGCATACGACATACGAAACGAAACATTTATCATTAATGGACTGAAGTTTTAATGGCAATATTTTGATTGTTCCTGTGAAATTTCCGCTGTGCTGTCTTTGCATTCAACTGTTGAGTGAGTGAGAGTGTGTAAACAGAATGTGATTAAAGTTTTTTAAGATTTTGCGTCAGTTTTTTTTTTTCTTCTACCATTGTTGAATTCAATTGAATTCTCTATTCAATTCGGATAAATTGTTTTGTTATTGTTTAGATATTTATCAGAATTTCTTTTGTGCGACACAAGAACAATTTTAAGAAGTTTCTTCCGTTCCGGAATGCAGAAGAAATCAAAAATCCTTGATTTGTATGCAAAAAAAAAAAAAAAATTAAAAAGTGTCACGAAATATCACGTGTTAAAAGTATGATTGAGAAGGCTGTCATGCAAGCATGATGGAGGTAATAGAGGGGCATATAGAGGAGCTAACCGGTAAAGATCTCTAACAAATAAGGAGATAAGTTGAGATAAGTTTCACCCTAACGACTGCAGCAAATAGGGTACTAGATCGGATACCATGGTTCAAATCCTAACTAAGACAACTTCAAGAATCTTCTGGCAAAAACTCTGAAAGTAAATAAAATAGCCAGGAAAAGATTCTCAAATCTATCGTTTTTAGTCGTGCAGGTCCTGCCACTAATGGATAAAATTATTACACACAGCATGAGTGGTTTGATAAACTAGGTTGCGATCCTGGCTAAAGGGTTGCTATCACCAATTGAGTAGATAAGTAAGCATATCATTCTGAATCATTTACTGCAACTACCTTAGACTACTGTAAGGTGTTATATCCATCGCCCATGACCCACTCAAAAATTTTGTATCTTTTTTATCTTTAAAAGCGTAAATAATTCGTGTGAAGTGAAATTGAAAGTTTTTCCCGTACAGCTCTTGAAAATTCGTTACGACTGTCATACTTTTGCTTGCAACTCTTGTATGCCACTTCAACGCTAAACCTTTAACTTCAACACACAGCAGGCAAATGTTTTTTAAAGAGGGTTTTTAAACACACAAAAAGCAAAACAAGAAAGAAGAAGAAAAAACATCTCAAAATCTCGGCAATAAAAGATTTATTTGTCTGTCTAAAGTTGGCGGATTTTTTTTTTTTCATTTCATTCCCCATGTGTTTCCTTTAAATGGCTTGCAATGTGCCACACAATTTTATTAAATTTTTTTTGTAGCATCTGCTGTCTACTGACAGCCATGCCATGCCATGCCAAACCAAGTCAGGCCATTATTATGTTTACTTACTCGTTCGTATTATGATCGTTGTTTGCCGTTAAATTAGAAAACCGGTTCTCGGATTCGTTAATTTATATTGTTCTTCGGTACGGCATAGTCATAAATTCAGTGGCAGAAGATTTTTTGTTGCGCGGTGGTTCTTGCTTCCTTGCTTTCCACCCTATGCATATTGATGTTGGCTGTTGCATGTTGGTTTTAAGAAGTTCTTCAATATTTTTTTTTTTTTTAAACTATTTTTTTGATGACTCAAAAGAATGCCGTCTGGAAAATGTGTTTAAAATTATGTCCGCAGTGCATGTCATTGCGGTCGTTTTTTTTTTTTTTTTTTTTTTTCAAAATGAAAGTGAAATTTTCTTTTATTATCGATGGCTGTGGTGCAATAAAAATTTGATGTTTTTTGTTTTTGTTTTTCTTTTTTTAATGTCTTTAGGAAATAAAAATAATTTATGGCCCCTGAAAAATGATGAACAAAATAAAGGAAAGGGGAAATCGGAACAAGGGGGTCTGTGAGGTACAATCTGCCATTAGATTTAATGAAGGTTATTATCTGTGGACTTGTGCACCATAAGCGTGAAATTCTGTACCACTAGAGTTTTGTAAAGTCTTGGTTTTAAATCCCCAACGTAATCAAATGCTCTAAACTCTACAGGGCACTGTCGGAAGCCGATTTACAAATTCAGACTGCTCCCGGATAATCTGATGCATGATCAATACTGATTCTACAGTAATTCCCAATAAAAGTTTAATTGAGAAGTGCCTTCGCCTATCTATATCTTCCCTTTTGCGCGCAGTATATTCTTCTTGCTCTATAGAGCGATTCTGGTGCCCTATCAGAGGCATGGAAAGCTTATTTGACTCATTGTCATTGATTCTCACATAACCTGGGACCCACATAACAGAGAACGATCATATTTGTCCTTCTTAGCAGATTCCACATCCGCTGATTAATTCCGTATGCTTTCCGATTTCACCTTATAAGATACGCATTCTTGCCTAGCGGCTTTACTGTCAGATTGAATTGCTGTACCCTGTCCGTTGTAGTCTCTGTCCAAGTCGAATTGAGCACATCTTTCTATGGCTTGATGACGACACATAGAATCAGATTTTGTGTTGTTGTAACCTGTCCGCTGAGCACATTTCCCGATGGCTTTAAAGATACCCTCTTGTTATACTAGTTGTGTTCAGAATAGTTCACTCTGAGATCAAACACCCTCGCCTTAGTCTTAGTGTCTGTCATCCGTATACTTAATGATGGTGCCCGCTTTTAAAGCAGTATTCAAGTTTCCAGGTTTATCCATTCACATTTGCTACTAAATCTCTAAAACAACATGTTTTACCCTGAAAACTTTCTAATAAATTAGTCGTTCGGAATCGGCTTTAAACTGCAAGTCCTGCTCCTCATGTATAAAATTAACACACACTACTTAAGTGATGTAAGAAGTTAGATGGTAATCCTGACGGAAGGATTGTAATGACCAAATTGTGTGTATGGTTTCCAGACCTCTGCTGATCTTTACTATGAAGTGTAACGGACTTAAACGCAACAGAGCAGTCAGCGCCGCTATGGGATATCCTCGCGTACCCCTGGTTATACCAACTAGACTATACCCACTAGACTCTGTCTCTTGCTCAACTCGATTTGACCAGTTTTCAAATTTGTTCTGCCTACCTAAACAATGATCTCTTGGAGTCCCGAAAAAAACTAGTGCCTGACCATCATTCTGAGCATCCAATGAATTATTCGTGGTTGCATTACCAAGATTACCCCGTAAATCTACGGCATAGCATTGTGGTATGCCTGGACTTTCTTGAAATGCTTTCTATGTTAGCTTTCTATGTCAATTTACTATTCAACGATATTCCCAAATAGTTTACCTCCAATTTCCAAGATATTACTTTACCGTGCAGAAAGGAGCGCCAGACTGAACCTGCTAAACTTCAAATTTCATTTTTAACTTAAAATTTCTTTTATTTTGTTTGCTTTTCAAAAACATTTTTTTTCTTTTTTTTTTTTTTTTATTATGCAAGGAGGGAAAGTAAATAGAAAATTATATATGACTATACACCATGACAACTAATGAAACAGATATATATAATCAGCAAAATAATAGACACTATATTTTTAGTACTTCTATCTTATACTTCTACCACCATAAAGAGAGCTCGAGATAAATAAATATAAAAGAACAATATTATAAATATATATATAGACACACGCAGCGCAGCCGGCACAATTCGTGAAGGTACATAAAAACCGACAGCAACATATGGAATTCAGACATAAACAAAACAAAATAACACAGACAACATATATAAATGTATAAGACAATATCTAATATAAACAGACATATTATTTTACATGTATCCACTAATCAACAGCACCCATATAACACCACACAAACAAAAACACACACACCATATACACACTAAAAAAAGTCGGTGCTGCAAGTCACTTAGCACCACAGCCTTTATCTTTTATTGCTTGAGGACGATTTAGAAAAAGTATTGTCACGTTTTGGCAAACGCAATTGCTCACCAAGGCTATGTATTTGACGCTGTTACAACTCTTTTTTTGTGAAACTGCATTAAAGGCTGTGTCTCTGAGAATAATTTCCTAACGAATTCTTGTCAAAATTGAATAAAATACGTCAATCCAATACATATTGAATACAACTACAAGCCAAGTTACTTGAAAAGAAATTGAAAAAGCAGTTTATTGGTTGTGTATGGAAGGTATCAAATTTTCTGAATGCTTGGAAACAATTGAAATTGAAATCGAAGCTTTAGACATTTAAAATGACTCATTGGTCCCAATTTTGTATTACCTCTTGGGTATGGGAAAGTTTTTCGCGAGAGAAGCCGCGTTTGATCACAATCGATTACTACTGTAAAAGAGTGATTACTTCTTAGAGATGTTTACCGGTTATTATAAACCAATATTGCAGTTGAATGAGTTTCTGTGTCGTTTCAAAAATCGATAGCGAAACGTGGATCCAGGAGACTCAACAGCAGTTAAGACATAGATTTCTCTAAAAGCCTAAAGAAGGTAGCTCTGTCCAAGTCGAAATTGAGCCACATCTTTCTATGGGCATTGATGAAACAATTGAAATTGAAATCGAAGCTTTAGACATTTAAAAATGACTTCATTGGTCCCAATTTCTGTATTACCTCATTGGGTATGGGAAAGTTTTTCGCGAGAGAAAGCCGCGTTTGATCACAATCGATTACTACTGTAAAAGAGTGATTACTTCTAGAGATGTTACCGTTTATTTAAAACCATATTGCAGTTGAATGAGTCTTCTGTGCTCGTTTCAAAATCGATAGCGAACGTGGATCCAGAGACTCAACAGCAGTTAAGACATTAGATTTCTCTAAAGCCTAAAGAAGTTAGTCTCTGTCCAAGTCGAATTGAGCCATCTTCTATGGGCTTGATATCATTTTTTAATGTATACTTCCGCTCGCTTACATTGAAAAATGTTAAGCAAGCCCATTACATTTATTTTAAATATAAAATCGAAATAAATTCTGTTCACATTTACAGTGTGGATTAAAATTAAATGAACAAATCGTATTTATGTATTTTAAAAATGCTTCTTAGCTTTCTTTTCTTTTAAAACTCCAATTTTATTGAAACGATTTATAAACCTGACAGAAATATAAGCTGCCCATACTTAATTGGTCATTACAACCCTTTTAGAAATCTGCTGAGAGGAAGTCGCCTAAGAAATATTTTTTCATGTTTGGTTTTAATGAAGAAGTCTGACCTACGGTTTGAATTGTATCCTCACGTCCACTGTATCCTCAAGTCTACTAGACTACGACGACTTCATGGTTGCCATACAATAAGATCTGCCGAATAAGAGATTCATTAGTAGACTTCGTAAGCCGATAGATAGAGTGGTTAACATCTCCCTCCTTAACTGTGTCCTTGGCAAACTAATAGGCCCAGCCCAGCTTAGTAAAAAAAAGTGAAGGCTTAGAGACTTAGTAACAAATGTGAAAAAATGAGAAAAGAGGCACCTTCCTTTAACATACCGATGGATCGTTTGCATATATTAGGACTGAAACGGAATGTCTGATCTCAAATCGCCGATTTGATCTCAAATCCCAAAAAAAAAAAAAATGTTGATACTTCGTTGTAGATGTCTATACTGGGTTTTGAACCGAGAACTCATGTCTAGTAAGCTACCACCCTACCTACTAGACTATGGCAGAACAAACAAAATTTAATATGTCAAGAATTCATTTTTGTTCAGTTAGTTCTGGGCAACACTGTACATATGTACAAATGTATGTTTATAAACGATATTTTTGCGTAGTTTCAGTATTTTTTTTTTTTGTTCGTTTTTTATGGGATATTTGAATTTATTTCTTCGGTTACAAGTTTATTGACATGAATAAACTAAACATGACATTAATTTTTTTATATTTTTGTTGGGTTATTGTTGTTGTTGTTGTTTTTGTTTTTCTGCTGCTTGATGTTTTTCATGTTCAATTGAATACAAGCCAACCAATAATACTACAAATAATAATAATAATAATAATAATAATGATGATGATGATGATGATGATGATAATGATAATAATAATGATAATAATAATGATAATAATAATGATAATAATAATGATGGTAATAATGATCTAATTCGTGACACGTTTATGCTAAACTTGCAATTTAAAATGAAAAAATTAAGAATAATTTTCTTCATTGTTTTTTTTTTCCGATTCGTTTTATATAAAAAAAAAAAAAACGCCATGCCTCTCTTATGTAAAACCATATCGGCCTGTCTGTCTGTCTGTCAGTCTACAATTTCTTCTGTTATTTCATGCCTCTTTACTTTTGGTCTCCTCTTCTATTTTTGCTGCTACTTAAGCGTACAATGACTTTAAAAAATTGTTTTTTTTTCTATTTTTTTCGTAAATTATTTAATAAGAATACGTTTTTCTGTTAACCAATATGGTATTTAACAACAAAATATGCTTGAATGAATAACTTTTCTTTCTTTCTTTATGTTTCTATTTAACCAGCATGTTAGACAGGTTAAGCGTATTTTGTCTAAACGAGTCTAATTGTTGGTTCACTGCTAATTGGGTTGAAACATTCGCTATTTCAGCATGTATAATTAGAAGGTCTCAGCTATTTTTTTTCTTCTTTTTTTCTTCTTTTATTGGCATATTTTTTTTAGGCCACCTCAACTGTAAGGGGTTTATTTTTCAAACTCTGAGTCATAAGCTACAGTCACAGAAAAAAGTCTACGTGTACCGTTATATGTAGACTTTTTTCCAGCTATTTTTTTTTGTAGTTTTTTTTTAGTAATTTTTATATTCATTTTTGTCTTCAAACATTCTTAATTGCAACGGCCTTCAATTTGGAAAAAATCACCAGAAAAAAGGTCAACATACAGCGGTGTATGTAGACTTTTTTCTTTGACTGTATAAGGCTACAGACAAATATAACTTTGTATGGCGCTACGCGGTATATTTCGCTGTAATTACTGTATTTACTTGTGGCAAAGACGGAAAAAGCAACTGTTCCGCAAGCATAATGGTCTGGAGCCGTAAGATGTTCAAAAATGAGTCGTGAAAAACTGTTACCTTTAATTCAGAGCACTATGACCGTCTTTTTCGGTGAAGAGAATAGTATGTGGTTTAAAAAAGTCGGTGCTGCAAGTCACTTAGCACCACAGCCTTTATCTTTATTGCTTGAGGACGATTTAGAAAAAGTATTGTCACGTTTTGGCAACGCCAATTGCTCACCAAGGCTATGTATTTGACGCTGTTACAACTCTTTTTTTGTGAAACTGCATTAAAGGCTGTGTCTCTGAGAATAATTTCCTAACGAATTCTTGTCAAAATTTGAATAAAATACGTCAATCCAATACATATTGAATACAACTACAAGCCAAGTTACTTGAAAAGAAATTGAAAAAGCAGTTTATTTGGTTGTGTATGGAAGGTATCAAATTTTCTGAATGCTTGGAAACAATTGAAATTGAAATCGAAGCTTTAGACATTTAAAATGACTCATTGGTCCCAATTTTGTATTACCTCTTGGGTATGGGAAAGTTTTTCGCGAGATGAAAGCCGCGTTTGATCACAATCGATTACTACTGTAAAAGAGTGATTACTTCTTAGAGATGTTTACCGTTATTTAAAACCATATTGCAGTTGAATGAGTTTCTGTGTCGTTTCAAAATCGATAGCGAAACGTGGATCCAGAGACTCAACAGCAGTTAAGACATTAGATTTCTCTAAAGCCTAAAGAAGGTAGTCTCTGTCCAAGTCGAATTGAGCACATCTTTCTATGGCTTGATAGAATCAGATTTTGTGTTGTTGTACCTGTCCGCTGAGCACATTTCCCGATGGCTTTAAAGATACCCGCTAGTTGGACTAGTTGTGTTCAGAATAGTTCACTCTGAGATCAAACACCCTCGCCTTAGTCTTAGTGTCTGTCATCCGTCTAATGATGGTGCCCGCTTTTAAAGCAGTATTCAAGTTTCCAGGTTTATCCATTTACATTTGCTACTAAATCTCTAAAACAACATGTTTTACCCTAAAAAGTTTCTCATAAATTAGTCGTTCGGAATCGGCTTTAAACTACAAGTCCTGCCCCTCATGTATAAAATTAACACACACTACTTAAGTGATGTAAAAAGTTAGATGGTAATCCTGACGGAAGGATTGTAATGACCAAATTGTGTGTATGGTTTCCAGACCTCTGCTGATCTTTACTATGAAGTGTAACGGACTTAAACGCAACAGAGCAGTCAGCGCCGCTATGGGATATCCTCGCGTACCCCTGGTTATACGAACTAGACTATACCCACTAGACTCTGCCTCTTGCTCAACTCGATTTGACCAGTTTTCAGATGTGTTCTGCCTACCTAAACAATGATCTCTTGAGTCCCTAGTGGTCTGACCATCATTCTGAGCATCCAATGAATTATTCTTGGGTTGCATTACCAAGATTACCCTGTAAATCTTCGGCATAGCAATTGTGGTATGCCTGGACTTTCTTGAAATGCTTTCTATGTTAGCTTTCTATGTCAATTTACTATTCAACGATATTCCAATAGTTTTACCATCCAATTTCCAAGATATTACTTTACTGTGCAGAAAGGAGCGCCCAGACTGAACACTGCCAACACTTCAATTTCGTTTTCTAACTTAAATTTCTTTTATTTTGTTTGCTTTAGACATTTAAAAGGACTCATTGGTCCAATTTTGTATTACCTCTTGGGTATGGGAAGTTTTTCGCAAGAATGAAAGCCGCGTTTGATCACAATCGATTACTAATGTAAAGAGTGATACTTCATTCTTAAGAGATGTTTTACCGTTATTTATTATTTAAAACCATATTGCAGTTGAATGAGTTTCTGTGTCGTTTCAAAATCGATAGCGAAACGTGGATCCAGAGGCTCAACATTAGTTAAGACATTAGATTTCTCTAAAGACTAAAGAAGGTAGGCTTATGAGTCAATGTTGTCATGACGATTACATTTCCATGCTTTAGGAAAGGATAAAGTAGTTAATGGTGATTAGAATTCTTTTGCGGCTACCGAGTCATTCTACAACTCGTATGGTGACCCCCCATAGCCGACCATAGAGAGCTTCCATCATGAATTATTTGGAGACGATTAAAGCCTTTTAGTTTTTGTTTTTAAGATTCAAAATTGGCTTTTTATTCAACCTCATTAATCGCCAATAGTTTGAGGTAAATGTGCGACTTTTGCCTTCTGGTCTAGCCATTTTTCAGACTGACAGCCAACTACCCTAATAACACTAACGTATAAAGTTCTGTGGCTCTTAACGTGAACTAAATTTCAAAAAAAAAAAATGTTTGATTTCATTACAAATAAATGTCTCCTGATATTACAATGTTATTTGCAAAAATCTTTTATTTAATTCGTATTAAATTGTATGTAAAGCTTTTCAATTTAGGTCATTTAGATAGACAGACGTTTAAGTAACAAAAAAAAAATAATGCCTCATAACGACTTCAAAGATTCAACAACTATTCATATGCAACAGTCGAGACGTCAAGCAAAAAAGGAAAAAACATTTGAAAGTAGACTGATTATTGGCGAAAAACAACAACAAAAAAAAAAAAAAAAAACTCATGCAATAGAAACAAGAGCAGGCATAATGAAAAACGAGAAATAGGCACAGCAAATGGAAAAAATAAAAAAAAAAAAATGAAGAGTGGAAAAAAAATGAGGAACATGCTAATTAGTTAGTAAATATGCAAATATAAACGCAATCAACTGAAAATGAAAAAAAAAATTTTATTTTAATTGGAAATATTGAACATTTTTATGAGGATTTTACAGACGAAAAAAAAAAAAAAAAAAAAAAATGTGGACAGACAGAGAGTGGCGTTACAGTAAAATATTTTCCGATTTTCAATAGCATTTATTCATAAGATTTATTTGCATTTTTTTCTTAACAATTGAAATAGTTTTTAAACATTTATACAACCCCCCCCCCTCCCTTTCCTTTCACTACCCAAACCATATAAACAATAAATCGATTATGAAAACGTTTTTGATTAAAAGGAAAATTATTTGTTTTTTCCAAATTATTTTTCATTTCATTCCAATGATTATTGAATGCATTTTCAATATTTTTATTAAAATATTCTTTCTAATTTTTATTGGCGGTCATAAATATTTAAATGAAAATAAATTTTCAAAAGATTATTTCATTATTAAGCAGCCATAATATAGACAGTGATCTTCAAAAATCTTCTCTCAACATTTTCCTCCTCCCTCAATATATGTACACTTTGGCGGCGGTATACTATGTTCGATGAAATATTTTTCAAAAACACTTTCAAATATTTTGGCATTTTGCCCAGCTTCATATACTGAAAACTTGAACTCAAGCCACCACATATATTGCTGTGATGTGTTGGTTGTTGTTTTTTTTTTTTTCATTTTTCTTTTGAGAAACGCATTTTGCAAATGAACTTGAAAATGAAAATTAATGAATAAAAAATATTTTGACACATAAAAAGTATTTTTTGCACAAAAAAAATGAAAAAAAAAGAAACAAAAAACAAAAAAAAAAAGTGAATTCCACATGTTTAAATGGATTTGTGGAGACAGACACAGGCACAGGTAGACAACTAGTCTATGAAAATATAAAAATTCATAGACATTAAGGAATCACGCGACATAGGCAAGCAAATTTCATAAAATAATGATCGTAAGCACTTTAAAACATTGAATACTTGTATGTTATTATCATACAAAGCATACTGTCCCCCCGTGCTGACCAATTTCTTTTTATGAGTGCGGTGGAATTTTGTCAGTACAAAGGCTCGCCGCTTTGCGTGTTTAAGTGAGCTTTTTGGTATTAAACCTACCATTCTAGCCTACCATTAGCAGCCAACATGTTGCCTATGGCACCTACAACCTACCAACTCATACACTAAGTTGTTGTGTCATACACTGTGTTAAACAGTTTCAAGGGCGGTAAGGAAATGCTAGGGTCTGTGTACATTCATCCTTCTTTTGTTGTAAGAAACTAGAAATACTTTTTAGTGAAGGATATTTCACATTCGAGTAGTACAGCTAAGAAGGAAATCCTTCTGGGTTGCCATGTAAAATCCTCGAAGCTAAAGGTAGAGCACAAAGCATATGAAAGAGCAATTCGTAGTCTAATGCAAGGAAACTGCCCAGGAAGTCACTGTAGTCCAGTAGATACAGTAATGGTTTACTAAACAAGAACCCGTGTTTCAAACTCAAGCTCAAATATCTCGAAAAAAAAAATATTTGTTTCGTAGACTTGTTGTCAGCAGTTTCTCTGAGAGAAACTAAATAAAATTGCGATGAAAAGTTTCTCTCAAACTGTAGGTCACGCTACAAATGGATAAAATTGGCACACATACAATAAAGATGGTGTGCGGAACTAGGTTGTAATCCAAAATGAAGCATTGTAGTGATCATTTAAAGAAGTATGTAAATAAACTTGTATAAATTGGCAAAATATTCGACATTCAAGATGATCAATACTGATGCTTGATTGATTATACAGCGTTTATTCCAGAAACAAAAAACATCACTTGCCTAATCCGAGTTAGGCTTTTCCGGCACTGATTCGTTTCGGAAAACCCTCTAGATTGACTGCTGTTCGGTCTTTGATGTGTTTTGATGGTTCCACGTTTACGTAATGTCGCATACCACCGCCAGATTATGATTGAACAATTTCAATCACCTCTACAAAGCTCTTATACGATTACCTTTCGAGATCTACATGCATACATAATTGGTCATTACAACAGTTCAGTCAGGATCACGACCTAGCCTCTCACTTCACTTATGTTTGTACATGAGTGGCGAAACCGGTGGCGGTACGGTTTACCTTTGAGATCTACTATGAGCAAAGGCGAAATCTGCCTTATGGAAAGACTTTACCTAGTCTATGGCTTCCACAATCACTACCATTGACAACTTCTTTTCGGTCATCACAATTTGATTAATCATTGGTCGTACAAAGACATTTCTTTAACGAATGATTTCGAGCAATGAAGAATCACAAACTGTGGCAAAGCCAGAAATGATTCCAAAAAAAGTAATGTTATGTGCCTGGTGGTATTGGGAGAAAGTATTCATTAAGAGTGTGGATCACACGATTTACGAAACTGGCCGTACAAAATAAATCGCAGCAACGTGAAGAATCGCAGACAGTGGCGAAGACAGAAATGATACTCAACAAGGTAATGCTGTGTGCTTAGCGCATTATTGGAAGAAAGAGTTGACCAAACGATTAACAGAACTGAAGCAAGTAACACAATTAAAACGATCGGAATTGATTAACCGAAAAGGGATTGTGTTGTCCTTATTACTACACCAGACTGCATACATCTCTTTTGACCTGCAAAAACCCACAGAATTGGGCTGGAAAGTTTTGATGCTTCCACAATGTTATGCCAACCTTACACCATGCTATTCGAGTTTTGCAAAACTATGTTAACCGTATAAATAAAAATTCTTCAATTGGGTCATGTTTTCTTTGCTAAGGAATTCAAGAATTCAAGAAACAGCTGATGAAATAATTTCAGCAGATTTCTGTCAAAAACTGTGAGTAAATAAAATTGCCAAGAAAAGTTTCTCAAGAAAATCTGTCTTTCGGAGCCGACTTTAAACTGTAGATTCCACCACTTATGGTTAAAATTAACACACATAACATGAGACACTAGGTTGTAATCCTGACCAATTATGTACGTACGTATGTATCGTGTCCCAAAATTTGTCTCAAATTGTGTCACAAATTGTCTTAAAACTCATTTCAAACACAAACAAACATTGCTTCAGTTTCGGTCAAACTTTTCATCAAACCTTTCCCTTCGAAGTGAAAAAAATTATAATTTTTCATTGGCCATACAGGTTGACGCTTTCATTGTGTTTTAAAGAAATGAAATCTTTTTAAAAATTTTTAACCTTTTGGTCATGTGAGCGAGTTATAGAAATTTGTTATAAATCTTGGCATTTTATAAAATTAATTTCAAATTAAATAAATACAATAATTTTAAATTATAATTGTATTCTTTTAATAACTGTAATTAAGTGGCAATTTTTTTTTTTATATATTTTAAGATTTTTTTTTTTTTTTTTTTTTTTTTTTTTTTTTTTTTTTTTTTTTTTTTTTTTAGTTTCAAATGTAATACGATTGAAACATATTGAGAGAGATGTGACTTTTTGCCACAGGTTAATAATTTATATTTCTACACAATAATTATTTGTGTTATTAAAAGTAAATAAAATATGGAATCAAATCGATAATGATTGTATAATAAGGCAGGCAATTAATATTTTTTAATTAATCCGATAACAATTTAAACAAATAGAGAGCATTCAATAAATCACAATAAAAAAATAGCAATTCCTGGTAAAAAGTATTTAAAAAATCACTTTAAAAAATAGTAGGGGGGGGGGGCTATGGAAAGTGTTTGTCATATGAGTTTACTCCTTAGGTTGAAGACCAAAAAATTGGCGTTTTTTTTTATTTTTTATTACAAAATCAAAATGTTTATATGTCAACACCACTCCTTTGTTTAATTGTTTTTTTTTTTTTTTTTTAATCTTGCCTAGCAGTGTGTCACTTTGTTTTGAACTTGTCCAACCACAATTAAATTTCCGTTTACGTTTGTTGTTCTCTTTTCCAAAAAAATTAAAAAAAAAATTTTTTTTTTGTGCAAAAATTTTGAAGTGCGGTTTTTTTTGTGTTCATTCTCTAACAACAACAACAGACAACAATTAACCGACTTTAAAGGTTTCTTTAATCGCTGCCAGTCTGGTTTCTTTCATGTTTCGCTTGAAAAACCGACCAAATAAAATAAAAAAATTTAAACGGTGACACATTTAAGTGATGTAATTGAGTTGTCGTCTGAAATTAGTGGATTCCATGAAAGTGGCATTTCAAAAACTCATAATTGCTACAATTTTTTTGAAATTAAATGTCACACACACAGACGACATTAATGACATTTTTATTTGCACACTTTAAACATTTAATTTTAATTTTTTTTTTTTCAATGTTTAATTACATTTTATAAAACAAATTGAAAATAAAATAAAAAAAAAATTGTATGAAATTGACTTTGTTTGTTACGTTTTAAAAAAAAATGCCTCTGAAAATTTATTAAAAAAAAATTCATAGAAATCCCACACTAATACACCCTCCTCTTCAATAAAGTAAAATATAAAGCAAACAAAAAATTATTATTTAAGGAAAATTCCGAAAAATGTGAAAACAAATACTGATAAAAGGTATTTCAAATGCTTTTGGAATTCTTTTGCAATCACAATGCAAATAAAAAATAAAATACAAGGGTTTCCCTAATCACAATAAGAGCGTTAAGCGACAGAACGTTTGTTGTAACAATACAAAACCACACCAATTTGCAATTTGTTTCATACCAGAAATAAAAGGGGAGGGGGTGCAATCCAATCTTCATCTGAGCCTACACAGACTATGGGGTTGATTTAAGATTAAAATTTGCTAGGTAGAGGAAATAGATCAGAAATTTTCCAAGATTCCAAAGTATATGGAATTAACAGCAGATTTCTGGCCAAAATCTCAGGTAGAGTAATTGGAAATTGCCATGAAAAGTTTCTCAAGAATCTATCGCTCGTAGTGGATTTTAAACTATAGGCCCCTGTACTCATGTAGAAAATTATCACACACAACATAAGTGAAGTGAAAAAATAGGTTGTAATCCTGACTAAGGCATTGTAATTACCAATTATGTATGTATGTATGTAATAGCAAGTAGTATGCGAAACTAAATTGAAATCCTGACTAAGTAGATTGAATGAACAATTAAGTCAGTAATGTGAGAAGCTACGTTGTAATCCTGACTAAATGGTTTTAATGACCAATTAAGTAAGCCAGTAATGTTAACCTTTCAGTTAAGAGGAGAAAATGCAAGAAGTTATGGAGTTACAAGCTCTATAGAAATTTTCTGTTGAGATAATAGGTTAACAGAGTTGCCACCTGATGTGTATTGTACGATCAATGGATGTAGTACTAGTGCTCATTAAGATCTACTATTTCTTTACAGATGTGTGGCTTCTTTGGCGCTGCTTTGTCCCGGTGCTCTCTAGCACTTAATAGGATAACAATGTTGCCACCTAGTGTTGCCTTAAAAATGTTGACTTTAGAAACGTTTGGCTTCTTTGGTGCTGATTTGTCCCAGTATTCTATTTCAGTTAATAGAATAATAGGGTTGCCACCTATTTTGCCTTAAAATTGTAGCTTTTGTAAAGTGTATTGTACGAGCAATGAATATAGCCGTAGTGCTCATTATTTTCTAATTTTTCTTTAGAGGCTTATTGGAAGCTGATACATCTCGGTGCTCTGTAGCAGTTAATAGAATAACAGTTAATAGAATAACTAGTGTTGCCTGAAAACAGTGGTATCTGTGAAATGTATTGTGAAAACTATGGACTTAGTGGTAGTGGTCTTTAGAAACGTTTGGCTTTTTGGTGCAGATTCGCCCGGTGCTCTTTAGCAGTTAATAGGATAACAGGGTTGCCACCTTGTGTTGTCGTTTGTGAAATGTATTGTACGAGGGTATTATTGTAGTGCTCATTAAGTTCTATTATTTCCATAGAACGGTTCTTCTTTAGCGGTTGATGTTGTCTTCTCAAAGAGTGAGAGAGAGAGAGAGACATGGGTTATAAGGTTTTCTGTATCAAGCCTCTTAATGTTTTTGTATTCAAAACCAACAACAAGAATTTTATAGCATTCACAAGGACTACAACCTGGTTTGTAAATCAACACTTTAAACACAGACGACCGACACCATGTCCTCCATTAAGATAAGCCACAACAATAAGGTGCATGTCCTTACTTTTTATCTTCTGGTCAAAGTGGCCTTTACGACTTCTGAGAAGCGATTGAAAAAAATTTAAATTAAGCCGTTTAGCAAGTTGTACGTCATTTATGCTTAACTTGACATCGTATTTCGTTCATTTTAACATTTTAAATCATTTTAAATTAAAAATCAGAAAAATCAAAAGAAAAAAAAAACCAAACTTGAATTCAACTTTACAATACGTACACAATTAATGACGTGATTTTCGAAGTAGAGAGGAGGAGAATAAAATAAAAACTGAATGAATTAAAATCGAAATGAAACGATGAAAAGAAAAAGAAGAAGAAAAAAGACATAAAAAAAGAGACATAAAACATGATTCAGTGACATTATAACGCATTAATTTTGTATTTCTGTTAAGGAGGAGTAGTATATCTTGCCGCTATGCAGCAGCTTTTTTCAGATTTGTTCGGTTGTTCGAATTGCGGTGATTTTTTTTTTTTTTTTTTTTTTTTTTAAATATATTTGCGTATATTTTTCGTTTTTTTTTTTTTTCTTCTGAATTTCAATAATGGGTTTGGTTTTTGACTTTACGGTCAAGGTTATTTCAACATTCAACAGAAAGAAGAAAAAAAAAATTTAAATTTTATGCGTTTGTGTTGGCTGTAGCGTACGGCATACAGCATACGGCATACGGCGTATGATGTATGAATTTGTATCTTAAAAAACGATTCAAATAATTTCTTAAATTGATTGTTGGCTTCTTATTCTTTTTGATTTTTTTTGCAAATAACTAATAAAGAACTGAAAAAGAGAAGAAAAAAATACGTAGGAATTATCACGCCATCACTACCAGCATCAGACAAGATTTTTTTTTTTTTTTTTTTTTTTTTCAAAAATAAATTTAAAAAAAATCAGAAAAAAAATGTTGCGTTGATTTTGATTTTTATTAAGTGGCATTAATAATCTGAATTGAATTTGTTAATGGTTTAATTTAAAACATGTTTTTCATCATCAGAGCCAGCAGCAAACGATTGAAGCAAAGATTTTTCAAATTCTCACATCATTGTTCTGTAAGAATGGCATACGATCATCATGATCACAATGATCACAATGATCATTGGCTTTGCTTAAGTTTAAATTTTTTTTTTATTTCAAATAAAAATTCTATTCAGGGTTATAAATTTTGAAAAAAAAAAAAATCAAATGAACCTCCTTAATGCATAAAATTGTGCTGATTTTTCTAATGATTTACACTCGCCTTTAAAAACAAAAAACGAAAAACAAACGAAAAAGTGACATTAAAAGCACGGGTCAAGAAATAATGATTTCTCTTCAATTGCCTTCTCAAATTGTGCTTGTTTTTCTCTCAATTTCTAAACTTTAAATATCATGTTTAATGCATTCGACGACGAATTGAGACGACGCTCGATCTCAATTGCCGACTATGCAAATCAAATGGTTTAGAAACTGGCTAATGACGTAATATTTAACTGTAATGTCACACCATATTCGAAATGATAATATAGATCAGATGATCCGCAAACTGTGGGCGCGTCAAAAATAAAAAACTTTTGATCAAAATGCGTGGGCGTCACACAAAGCATTTCAAGATTTTTATGCGATTTTTTTATTTTCATTTCATTATTATTCTAGAATGATAGGATTACCACCTATACTCGAACAAAAAGAACGCTCTCAGTGAAATTATGTTAAGTTACTGTATTGAGAAGACGCCGTCGTCTTGTAGGTAAATTGTTGCTTTATAAGACATGAAGCCTCGGTTCAAATTCCAGGCCATAGGTCTCCAACAAAACGGAATATGAAAGAAATATTTCTTCGAAGACTTCCTCTCAGCAAATTTCTGACAAAAATAAAATTTGCATGAAATATAAATAAATAAAAATTTGCATGAAAAAGTTTCTCAAAAAGCAGTCGTTCGGAATTGAATTCTAAACGGTAGGTCCCTCCACTCATGCATAAATGGTGTGAGAAACTAGTTTATAATCATGACTGAAGGTTTGTAATAACCAATTATGTATGTGTGTATGTATTAGGTACTTTTCGAAAGATAGCTTCTGCCCATTCTTAATACGTATTTCTTTGTTAATGTTATTCATTTTGAAGGATCAGATGGCAGGGTCTACGGTATGGATTGCTTGAATGAGAATATTTCGAAAAAAAAACTGAACCAAACATAGCTCTTCCTCTGTTGTATTCTAACCTGTAGTTCACGAGTTTGTAGTGAAGCACTACAGGTTACTTGTACATCTGGCCACCGCACATCCACTAACAATCTTATTCCCACTATGATATGCCGATAGATAATGTAGATCCGAAACTTTAAAGAAATATTCAAAGTCCTTTTCTTACAGGGCACTTCCGCTTACAGTTCATTATGCCTGCAAAAACAACCTGTACAGAACAGGTATATTCGATACCGATATCAACAGCTAAAGCTGCAAGAGGGAGCTCTTGATCACCAGCTTTACACTGGGGTCGTTCTGAAACAAAGCCAATTCTCTTAGAAATTGTCTTCTCTTCTCTTAGAAATTGTCGAGCATTCATATAACTTTCTAATATCAAAGTACACCAGGTCTTTTAATTCTCTAATGGAATTCTAACCAGCATCCACACTCTAGCTATGGACAACATAGGTCAGTAGACTCGAAACTATGTTATCATATCAGGAATGTACATTACATACTACATATGAGCGTTGGGTGCTCTGGTAGTGTTGTGGGTAGAATGCTAGTCTTTTAGCGTGAGGGTTGTGGATTCGCCTACAAGGGTCTTGACCTCTCCTACGAGTTTCGATATGTTTTCGATATATTCCAGACAGCCATCTTCTGCCAGAAACTTGTAGAGTAAATAAAATTGCCATGAAAAGCTTCTAAAATTATTTGTTCCAAGGCGGCGTAAAATTGTAGGTACTGATGAATGAAAGCACATGATATG
>QOCX01002556.1:0-18347 GCA_005959815.1 Sarcophaga bullata | reverse complement strand
ATTTTATATGCTTTTTGGGATAACTTGGATTTTATATTTTAACAAGCCATTGTTATGAGTTTTATTATGATCCTTGTTAGACCAGTGCTCCCCAAAGGACTGTCATACAGCGTGTCATTATTTTCTTTTTGGTTTCAGTTTTCTTGCTCTTGCTTTATTTTAGCTTTATGAGCAATACGGAATCTAGAGTGATGTGATTGCCATCGAACTCAAACAAAAAACATAATTATCTGTGATCGTATAGCTAGCTTAAGCGTATAAAGGTTCCTTAATTGACGTCCATTTTGTAGGGCATTTCATAACCTTAAACAATCTTTGTTTAAAAAAATCTGTTTAACATACTTCTTACTGTAATACTGTCACGTTTTATTTTATTCACAATATTACGACGTTTTCCTTTTTTTGTTGTTCTTTTTTTTCTGTGCTCCATCTGTAGCAGTATGACACGAAAATAAAACAGTTTTTCAAGATTTACGCGCGGCGCATCCTGTGTAAATATTTGTCAATTTGTTGGCACACGTTCTTTGAAAGCAGACGATGAAAAAACACACAGACATTATGCTGTGCTCATGTAAATTCATCATAGACGTTATAAAATGACAATACAGGGAATACCGGAAAAGAAAATCACTACAGAGCATCCATACAAACCACAGGTTAGTTTGGCTGTAGAAATCAAACACCCATACAGCTCCACTTTAATAAGATTTTAAAGTGTTTTCAATATGTTCAAATTGTTTACATATTTTATGGTAGAGTTTTTTTTAATTTGTATGTTATAATTCTCTAACGAATATCGTTAGCATATACATACTCTACCAACCAATAACCATTATAGTTAGCTAGTGATAGCAAAAGGTAAAAGGTTGTTGGCTGGGCTTGAGTTTATTTTCAAAAATTTTTTTTAATTATTAGCACGTGACTGTGGGACATATTTGTTTATTGAGTGATTATGTTGGTAAAATTAAAATAATATTTATTATAAATCTTATACGGTTTTAATTAAAATCATGTTAAGTCGTTTGATAATTAATTGTTTGATTATAAAATAATTCCCCATGCATTAATTTTGCAATTCCCCGAAGTATTAGACAAGAGGCACAAGGATAACAAAAAAAGCAACATACTTTAAATATTAATTTAAAGGAATGGAAATATTGAATTAAGTAACAAAGTGAAGTGAGCTGCTAATGTGGATAAATTTTAAAAAGAAATTAAACTCTAATCAGGAGGCCAACTGACAAGCTTAGCTAGTTTGAAGGCCAATCAAACTAATCTTCCACACAAATGGTTTGAAAATTGTGAAACCAAGTCTATGTTTTCTATTCTTCTCTCCATCGAAGTCTATCTTTTCTATCCTGTTACCAACTGACATTGTTTTTTATTTTTTTTAATTTCCTTGGAATAAATCCCTAAAGTTTCAATAAAAAGAAAATTAAATTCCATTCAACTAAAGTTTAAAAAAATAGTTAAAAAGCATTTCATTGCATAACAAATTTAAATCCTTAGTTTTCAATACAAACTAAAAAAGCAAAGCAGAAAAAAAAAACCAAGAAATTATTGTCAATGCTCCAGTTTTATTATTGTGGGAAACCAAAGCCATGCCAACCTAAATAACTTCACAACAAGACACTGCGAAAATAAAAATAAAATTTCATTAAAATATGAACACTTTTTCAGTCCTAGTCAAGGATTAAATTTTTAATTATTTTTTCTCTTCGTTTTTAATTTTGAAAATTTAAAAACAAAAAAAAAAAATTCTTTTTTCTTTTTTTTATAAAAAAATTTCTCTCGGTGTATGCATTTGTGTATATTATTGTGCTAAGTAGGTAAAAGTAATCTCATTATAATAATGGGAACAATTGATTTCTATTTATTTGCTTGCAAATAAGTCCTTTAGTCCTTGTAAACTGTCGTCATTTCCATACCATATACCCGTAGCCCCAGCCGTACGTACAGCCAGCCCAACTGTTAGAGCTCAGTGGCATTGCTTTTAGCACAATCCGCAAATACTGTTATTCGTTTAGAAAAATGCTCCAATTTTCTTCTTCGTTTTTCTTTCCCCTTGACTTTTATGTTGTTTTCTATGCTGATTCTCTTTCTTTTTTTCCGTATTTTTTTTCTTATCCTGCTGCCGCTTTGTTGTCGATGATGATTACGTTGACAATAATGATGAAATTATAATCAGGGGAGTTAGTCTAGTAATTTTATACACCAGGTAACATTTTGCTAAAGCCAAAGCGTTGTTTCTTTCTTTTCCTTTCTTTTCTTTTCTTCTCTTTTCTTTTTTTTAGTTTTTCTTGTTTCCTTGTTATTGAATTGTTGTCTTTATTTGTTCGTTTACATTTAATAATGCCAGCCAGTAGAGGATATTCAATTGGTTTCGAATTTTTTCTCTCTCTCTCTCTCTCTCTTTTCATTTTACTCCTGCTGCTGCAGAAGTGCTTCTCCTATCTTGCTGAAATGTAGGTCTTGTTCTTGTTCTTGTTTTCAGAATTAAATCGCAGAAAATTTTAATACTTTGTTGTAAGGCAAACTAATCTTTTATGTAAATGGCATGATAATCTATAGTTAGTGGATGGATGGGCCTTAGCTAGGGTATATAGAGTGTAACAACGTTTATTGAAAAAAGAAAGTGTTTCTTAGTCTGTTTTAATATTGATAATATGCTTTGCCTCTGAAGGATATTGGCAAAGACAAAGCAGGAATACTTAAAGATTTTTTAAGGATTTAAATTCAGCATACAAGGCAACTTTTAAATTTCGCCCTGGATATGTAAGTGAATCAAATCGATTAAAAGGCTGCAGTATACGAAACCACAAAGAACAGGCAATATTGACTAGCAAGAAATATAGAAACTAAGGATCCTATAGTGCAGGAATAATTAATCACCTTTAAATGCGAACTTCTCCAAACAAATGTAGAGAAAGCAAGCTTGTGCAACAATGAAAATCGTATCAGCTGCATAAACTGAAGAGGTATTACAATGATAAATACGACTAAAACGTTGGTAACTATGAAATAAAGTAGCAGGCCATAGAACACGCTGCTGATGAGCTAATCATATGACTACTAGAGTCCATAATTTACTTGGAACTGTTACGTAAACGTACAGTCGATTTACGAAACAAACCAGCTGTCTTTAGAATACACCACTGCACTAATCGTGCAAACAGTTTCCATACGATTGTGTAGAAATCAGTTAAATAAGGGTCCCCATTATAGCTTATATCATTGAGTTTGCAAAGTTATTCGATGCAATGTGAAACGAACTTCCAATTAAAGGAGTAATCGGCGCAGTAGCAAAACTGAGTTCAAGTTAAACGACTATACCAGGAGTACATGACTTCATTTATATTATCATCGGAAAGGCTGCAGTTGTTTAGAAAGGCCATAGCATGGAGAACGTAGGATTATTAGCAAAATGTTGACTTTTGAGATGAATTTAATATCTAACAGTTTAGATCTTCCAAAGGACATACAAAATACTAACTCCCAACGAAACTAGCAACAGAAAGTCAAGCTTTATTGACTAAGCTTCGAAACCTCAGAAATCCTCAGAAAGTGATATCCAAGGTGGTATTTTTGAAACTGAAATAATAGAAGCAGCAGAAGACTTTCTTTGAAGCCGCCGTAGTCTAGTAGGTAGTGTGTTGGCTCTTTAGATCCAGATCAGACATGATCTGATTGAAATTGAAATACGAAGAAATATTTTATCGGCCATTTTTTCTCAGCAGATTTCTGGTAAAAAATATGCGAATAAAATAAAATAGCCATAAAAAATTTCTCAAAAATCTGTGGTTCGAAACCGACTTTAAACCCATGTATACAAATTAACACACACAACATAAAAGGTATGAGACGCTAAGTCGTAATCCTGACTGAATGGTTGTAATGACTAGTTACGTGTAGTAGAAGACCTGCTAAAACTGTTTCTTTTATTGAACTAACTGGCAAAGTAAAATAACGTTTTTTCATTAATACATTTGCGGTCTGGCAACTTCTAGAATCTAAGTGTTGATTTGTTGTTGTTGTTGTTTTAGTTTTGTTATTGCAATTTAATGTTTCTTTAGCACTGTTTTCGTTATTGTCTGCTTTTTCTTGGCCTTAATTCATGTTTCCAGTGTAAACATTGAGAGTTTAATCCTAGCTAAAGGCTGTAATGTCTAATACTGCATACGTATAGTATAATACTGTATGCGAATATATTTTAAGAATATGATAATTCTCGTTTAGGAATGTTACAGACACTATACTCTTGATATTTAATCAAGACAAAAATTTTAGGAAATTTTCAAACATTGCACAAAGAAATCAGTTTTTCGCTGGACTGGACGTCCGCTGTCATATTACAAACTAAATCAAGAGCTTACCAAATTTAATATAAAACCCAATAATTGGTTAAAAATAAATTTCATTTCATGGTTTAATATGCCAAAAATAGGCCTTGAAATGACAAAAACGAATAAAAGCAGATTTTCCATTTGGAAATGCTTACAAGCCCTCTTCAACCATCTCGCCATTAATTAGAACATTTTCAATTTTATACCTCCCATGTAATTATGGTTGTGCCACCACCATTCATATCAACGCCAATAAAATATTCTCAATGACAACTATTTTTTAACACATCAGTGATTTCTTGCTTTTCATTTTTACTTTGATTTTTTTCTTTCTTTCTATCTCTTTTTGCTACAAATAATGGTAGTGAATAGTGGTAGTGTAGTATATAAAGGCATCAGAGCTTTTAACTTAATTTCTAACATTTTACTTTGGCCATATTAACAATTCATGTCCTTTCCAACTGTCTGTCTGTCTGTCTATCAGACTGTCTATGTGACTGCTTGCCAGCTGTAACAATTTCTGTAGTTTTGAAATTTTTTTTTTGGGGGGGGAGAAAAGGAGAGTAAAAATATATATAACTATGTCATTGCTATTTATAATGTCCTTTACATATACGTTTTCATTAAGTATTTGGTTTTATTTCATGCTGCTGCTGGTATTTTTTTCCTATTTTTTGTTCCATTTTCCATTAGTTTTTCTCGAAAATTTTTGCATAGAGAATCAGATAAAAAGAAAATACAGATAGATAATGGGCAAATTATATAATAATTTATATATAGATTCCCTTTTTCCACTAACAACCACTATTATACTGTACGTTTATGTACTCAGCACATATATATTACCATGGTATATTGTATATAGTCTCCTCTATATATGTATACATTATACAATAACACAAGTATATACAAGTGTAAGACCATGGCTATAAAGTAACAATAAATGGTTAAAGGAACAAGGACATCGTTATGCAAATATGCCTGCTGACAACAATAACTGTAATATGGCTATGGCATAAAATTCAACGATAGTTGGTTGTACTCGGTTGTAAGGCCCATATAGCAATGCAATAGATGGCATTGCTTACACTTACATATACAATTTGCAGTTAGTTTGCCTATACAGTTATACCTACCACAAGTACACCAAAATACATTTACATTTTACTACTACATTTACAATCACACAATGACCCAGAATTTCAGTATCGCAGCAAATCGTTCTACAAAAAATATTAAAAAAAATATATCGTTTACATATTGTGTGTATCTGTGTGTATCTGTGCATATGTTCGTTATAAATAAATAAAAAGCCAAGAGTATATATCAAATGCATGCAGAAATCGAAAAAAAAAAACACAAAAATTGGAAAAAAAACAAAAAATTTCTGCATAAAAATCAGCATGAAAAGGGAAACAATTTTAACATAAAATCAATAATTTTAAATGGGAAGCAATGAAATGCAATGCAATGCAATGAAGAGCAGAAATTAAATGCCAAACAATTTATGTTGCAATCTGTTAAAGTTCTGTGGAAACTATTTAAAAAAGAAAAAAAAAAAAGAAATCCTTTTTTAATATGCATTAAAATATCCAGGTGATATTTAAAAAGATTATCACCATAAATATTCAAGATTTAACGGTAATACCGATAGGAAACATAAAACGGTCGTTGTGTGTCAATCACATCAAAACAAAGACAACAGCTTGGGAAATAATATGCTGCAATAGCTGATATTAAATTCGCAATTCTGCTTAACAACGATTATGGGATATTTATTGATTTCATATCAATTACCCGAGCATACTCCTCGCAAAAACGGGTTAAGTAGGTCAACAAAGCAAAAAATAAAAAACATAGGAATTGTACTCAAATATCTCAATTCAAGACAGTTTTCTAGGACAATGGTAGGTCAATAATTAAAAAAGCGAAAACAATGTGAATTGTGTTCCCATAATCTCAAATTTCAAAGATAATTTCTTTTACTTAAAAGGCAAAGAATAGCCCCTAATAACATTGAAGTTTCTATAAATATGCTCCTCATATCATTACCTATCTTGATCTACAAGAAATCGATTGCGTGAAACACAGTCGGTTTTGAATGCTCATAAGTTGTTCCTATCTCTTTGTGTCAGTAAGTGTACTGTAATTGGTGTGTGTCATGGCAGTTATGAGTAGAGATATATTGAATAGCCAGCATCACATTATGTTATGGGCAGGGAAATGTAATTGCAAATTTATATGTCCCTGCAGTCTAATTACGTACGCATTGGAAATGTACTGGTTGGGCTACTTGATAAGAATTCTTTCGAAAAAAATTGAAAAAAAAAAAATTTTCTTTCAGCAATCTCCTCTCAGCGGTTTCTCCGAGAGGCAAATAATGTAAAAAATTTTCAAATCTATTTGCTCAGATTCAATGTTGTACCGTATCTGTCCGTAACTCTCTTGATTAAATAACGCACCAAATTTACCTAATAGAGGTAGACCATAATCCGCCTAAGGGGCCCATTTTTAATGAATGGTTAATGAAGTCGCCGCAGTCTAGGTAGGTATTAATAAATTTGTAAGAAACTTTTCATGGGCAAACTTATTTACTGCTGAGCTTTTGCCAGAGGACAGTCGGCTGAGAGGAAGTCGCCGAAGAAATATTTTTCTATTTTGGTTATTTATTAGAAACTTTTGTTGTGGAAACGTGTGCTGTTACGTTTTAATAAGTCCGACACACACTAATCGTACTAGACTGTGGGCAGACCTTCACAGCAGACCTGTTACAGTAGATCAAAAAATAATTTTTGCAAAGCGCTTTCCTTGTCTCAGTAATGATCAATACCAGGATTGCTACAACCTACAAGAGGCAATCACTTGCTTGCCTGAAAAAGAATGTAATCAGGAACGAAAGAAACACTTGTCTGTAGATGATTTAGTATAGAATAGCCCTCTTTGGAACCCTTAATCTCTTCTGTATCATTACAGGAGCCTAGAGTTTTTTAAAACAACTTTCCATGTTTATTTGATTTTTGTATCACTTTGAATACCTCCATAGCCATATTACGTAAAACTGATTTACCATTTTCACTTCATTTCGGTCATTTTACTGGAATTTAAATGTTCATTTTCTTTCTCTCTTTCTTGGGCTTTGTTTTTTATTATTTTTTCTTATTTTTTTTTTTGTTTAAGTGCTTATAAATGATTAATTCTTGGTTGCGTGTTAATGAATTTTAAAATATTTCTCTTCTCTTATTCTGGCTTTATTAATTATATTTCCCCACACTCATAATAACTTTACAATCAAATTGAAAACACAAAAAAAAAGAATTGTTTTTCTTTTAATAATTTAACGCTATTTCTTTGAGTAAAAAAAAAAAAACTAAATTATCTTGATGGTTATGAATTTTACAGAGGAACACCTTAAGGCTGTAACATAAAAACAAAAGAAGAAAAAAAAAAATCAATTTTTTGTATTTGGTGACTAACGAGAGAAAGCTTTCTTTTAGCATATTGAAGTAGAATTTCACCTTTTACATGCCGAAGTCGGAAACAATAAACCCCATTTTGAATAGAACCACTTCTTCAGGCCTTCAAAGCACGTATGATGTGTTTATTAAAAAAGAATTTTTTTTTTTTGAAAAATTTATTATCTACACAATGGACAATTTCAATATATCAAAAAAAAAAAAAAAAAAAAAAAAAAAAAAAAGCATTTCGTTTTAAACAAAAGACACGAATTTTTTTTTCGTTTTTATTAATCTTTTTATTTGTTTTTATTTTAAAGAAAAAAAAAAATTGAAAGTCTAGATCATGCCAATCATGGTTCATTCAATTCAATAATTTCAATTTCTGTATCTCTTTAGCTGGATGTAACTAATTAAGTAAAGTGTGGTGGTTAAAACATTTCTTTCAAATCTTCTTTTTTCTATGTTTTCTTTCTGGTTTTCTTCTTTTTTTTCTGAAATCTTCCTTAGGGTCTTTAGTTGACACTTGTCCAGTTTCTTCTTCTTATTTTTTTTGTGTCCAATTTCTTAAAAAAAATTCTTCTTTCAAGAAAAGTGTCAAGTACAACACGCATTTGAATTTGTTTTCTTTTCTTTTTGCTTCGTTCGTTTTAAGATGCTCGCTCTAGAGTTCAAATACCGTTTAAAGTCGTTCTCTTTATTTGCTTGTAAATTTAAAACAGTTTTCTTGTGATATTGCAATACTTCTTCACTTTTTTTTCCTTTTTTTTCTTCTTTTTTTTGTGTTAAAAGATCACTTTATATAATGTTGTTGTTGTTGTTGTTGTTTTTGTCTGTTGTTAATTTCGAAAAAATACCATTTAATTAAAATTTGTAGCAACTACAACTATTTTAACTAATTTTAACCCATTTTGTTAAAGTTTTTTCTCTCTCTCTCTTTATTTTGGCTATAACAGGGCAAAAAAATAAACAAAGTTTTTACAGCAAAGCAGAGATGATAAGGATTTCGAAATTACTAAAGAAATGTTTTGAATTTCAAGGGAATTTTAAGAGAAAAATTTAAATTAAAAAAAAGTCACAGGGAATTTAGACAAACTTTATTTGAAATCATTAAAAAAATTACGGCTCTTCTGCCGGCTCTTTTCAAGGAGTTTGCATTCATTGCCTCTGTCATTACTTACTTACTTACTTACTTAATTGACTAATATAAAGCCAATTAATGGATTTTGATCTGACTGTCACACTCTTATTCATCCCAATCGACAGGCTTCCTCGATGTGGTCCTTAAAACGGAAACAAGGTCCTTCTCTTCACCGATCTCCGCAGACTCTCACATCAAATACCCGTCTAG
This sequence comes from Sarcophaga bullata, assembly GCA_005959815.1. NCBI lineage: Eukaryota > Metazoa > Arthropoda > Insecta > Diptera > Sarcophagidae > Sarcophaga > Sarcophaga bullata. The sequence continues at coordinate 9,201 of QOCX01002556.1, read as the reverse complement.
CCGAAGCATTCTCCTCCATTCGAACGACAGAGCTGAGCCAGAGCAGCCGCTGGATGTTAATGCACAACGTCTACGTCGTTGAGGATTCAGTTCACTGCGGGAATCATTGCCAACTGCACTGGTCCTTTAAACTTTTGCGGGTCGTAACTTATCTTCATAGAGGCTTGTGTTTTGGTTGTCATTGATGATGATCTATCCAGTAGGGGCTACGTTGGAGGCTTGCTTGCTCAACCAGCAAGACAAGGATCGTCCTGGAGGTCACCACGTTGACCACAGTCACAAACTTTATCTTCTTTGCATGTATCCCATCCCACCCCTCTGACATTACGAACAGAAATCAAATGAACTTGTAAGTAAACTGTTACCACGCCTCAGAAAAAGTTAAGTAATACAGACCTCTCTTGCACATATTTCAAAGGCTCTCGTAATGCTTTCGTAAAAGTATTTGATGATAAAGTTCTTCCGAAAATCTATGGTCTTACCAACCCTACCAAACACAAACTATATGAGGTACTCAAAAATATGGACATTACTCAGCGACCATGTCGATCGAATGTGGCCACTTTGAACCACCACCACTACAGGAGGTTTCATCAACTTTTATGCGTTCTTTGAAGCATATTCATAAACAGGACTTGTTTCAACAAAACAGTGACACTTTATGAAATAATGAAAGATATCTGACAGTATTGTCAGACTAGCACATTTTAAAATTACCACATGGTTACAGTTTAAAGTCGATTTTGAAGTGCACACTTTTTGAAAAACTTTTCATGGCAATTTTTATTTATTCTCGAGAGTTTTTTGTCACAAATCTCCTGGGAGAGTATGGCTGATGTTGTTATTTTGAAGATATATGACCTGAATTTAAAACGCGGCCTTACGTCCAGTAAGCTAACATACTACCTACTAGACTATGGCGAGAAACACTTACTGCGACTAATATTTTGCTCCTCCAATGCACTGTCTTTCATTAACTTTAAGAGGAAAAATAAAAAATGGAAAACGTATAGAGAACCCTTATCTTAAAGTATCTTTTTCCGAAAACTTAAATTTGCCGTTTTGTTGTCGAAAAAAACACTATTTTTCTGTAAGTTTTAGTTTCATTTTTTTTTTTTTCTGTAACAAAAAAGTTTTTGTGGCGTTATTTCAGCTGTTTTTGAAAATACTTTATAATGTGCGCTTAAAGTTTTATGGGTCTCTGAACTTATTTCTTTTTTTGGTTTCCTCAGTTTTTTTCTATTTTTTTTCTTCAGTTGCAGTTTCTTAAAATAGATGCATGTATTACGCTGACTGTCTTGTAAGTTCAATTGGAAATTTTTCTTTTTTTTCTTTTTCTTCTTATTTTTTACACAGTAATTAGCAGAGACATGCAATATAGAGTAACAAATAACAATAGCAAACACACCATCAACCATCATCACCATCACCACCATTAAACCCATTGATCCTGCTAATGTATTATAAAGAATGTATGCATGTATGCAACTGAAGCTAGTTAAGTTAGTTAAGTTAGTTAAGTTAGTTTAGTTAGTTACTATAGTCTACTGGTTGGCTTGTTTATTCAACTTAAAAAAGTCAAAGGTATTATGTGCCTGTCTATTGTCTTTTACCGTCTTTTTTTTTTCTGAGTTTATTTTTAGGCCAGAAATAACAACCAAAATTTAAAGCTTAATTGACATTTTAACTACAATTTAAAATTGTTTCTTAAATAGTCTCCATTTTATTCATTTTATTTTTTTCTTGCACCAAACAACCGAAACTATTTGTTGTTACACATGCATTTTAATGGCTTGCAAGACAATACCTACGTATGAACCTACAAAGTATCACATTAAAGCCGCCTGCCATATTTTTTAAAACTCCATAGCAAAATGAAGTTACAACCATGAGAATATTTCTTTAATTAACGAAATTATTTTAAAAATATTCATCGATTCTATTTTGGTATGTATAAACGATTTGAATTCAGCTGGTATTGAAAATTCCTTCGAAATTATTTTAGAAATTTAGGATACAACGTAGGGTCATCTTCAGAATCCAAGTAGACTAGTGCTATATTTTAATCAATCGATTTCATCAGTTTTAACAAGGTTCAGGATTATTGAGCTTCTAGTTCCTTTCATCGATATGCCGCTGTTTTGATTACGTAATTGGCATATTCTCTCATTAAGCTTACTGTGGCAACTGAACTCGTAAACTAACTAATCCTCTGTTTAGTTCGTCTTTGACATTTTGATGGTATAACTAACAGAAATGTGTTATGACAACCGTTACATTATCTAGCCACACATATGGTATATACAGTGTGTCAAAGGAATTATACACTTAGGATAAATTCTAGGGATTCCCAACTTAACTTTTACTACTTAAGGAGAGTGCGCGAAAAAATTAACAATATGAAATTTCTTTTTTTGTTTCAATTTTAAAAACTTCCAATGAAACAATTGTAATGTAAAAATAACTGTAATTTATTAATGCATATGTTCTTTAATATACACTTTCTTTTGACGCTCACTGTACATACATGCATACATTATTGGCCATTACAATTGCTTAAAGTTTCTTTTACGGCTTCTTACTACAAGAGCCTACCAACAGATTTCAATCACAAATTTCTAGGAGGTTATTAGTTTACCCCTCATAATTCTTTAGCGGCTTCTTATACATAAGTGTTTGGTTAGTTTCTTTCATCCACGGCGAATCCTAGCGACAGATTTAAAGAAATTACAGTGTGGCTGCTGAGAGCGTTGGGCTAAAGAAAAATTTTCATATTTCCTGTTCTTAAGAAGCTAGAGCACATAGATTTAAACTCACGAGCTCTTATCTAGTAGCGAAGATAATAGCTATGCGAGCACTTATTCGTATACATCGCTGTTCTATAATCTGTAACCTTAGAACTTAGCCAGCAATTCTGTAAATGTTTTCCCTTTAAGCCTTAGTATGTCATAAATTTTAGTTTCTAAACGTGAGTAGCAAGATCACAGTGCTTTATGCAATTTATGTGTCAGGCCCAACACAGCGCACCCCAGGTTGAACCAGTTTTTGCTTTAAAGCTCTAATATTAACTCAATAAAGAAATTTCCCTCATCATAAACCTAATCTTCATTCTAAATGTTGCTACCAACGTCGTTGGCCTCTATTTGGGGTAACTCGCAATAAGATCTTCACACTATTGCAAATAGGCAACTGAAGACTGAACTCTCTTCTGGGTAGCCCCATGACTTTTAGCGCCTCTGTTTCTCATCCTTCACATATGAATTGCTTCGAGCATATGGTGTGACATGCGAATTTCTGTTAATGCTAAAAAGTCCATTTGGACCTGTTCAGGCTTCGTGAATATTCCTCTACTCGTAATTGATCATTTCCTTCACTAACATACTCTAGGATAAGCAAATTTACTGTACAGTATCTACTGCCACAGTACTAAGGCAATTCAATGCTTCACATAAGTTGTTTTAAAAGGAATTGATTAAAAGAGTACCTACCAGACATATATTCTCCTGTAACTGCTTCTAAGACGTTTAAATTCTATTACGATCCAAATTTTAAAATTTAACTTCAACCGAAAATAGACTGAGTTCTGGCTTAAAAATCCGTATATTTCGATCACTATATCGACTAAGCAAGCTACACCATATTCTTTTAATTTAATTAAAGACTCTTCCAATGCCGTCTCTTTTTCTTTTATTCATTACAAGCACATACCACCTATGCCTTATGGCATGAAAAAAGCATGAAAAAAAAAATAGAAGAAAACAAATTTGTCTTATAACTTCTTCAGTTTTTATTATTAAACAATGAACATTATCTTTAACGATGACATTTTAGTGTCAAACTAAATGGTACTTTTGTTTTGTCATTTCAACCAAATGAGTATATTATTTTTTACAACAACAACAACAACAACTGCAACAACAACTATAACAACACGAATGACTTCACTGTATGCTGAAGCTAAAGACTATTTAGGATAATCATCTTAAATAGAAATGAAAAAGAAACAACAGCATTGATAAGGTAATTAGAAACAAAGCAAAACCATCTTTAAATATGTAAAGCTTGCATTATCTTCAGAATTGTATTTAGTAACCATAGACAGGAGGAGAGAGAGGTTATTTTAGGTTTGAGGACATGTACTTGACATTGGGCCATGAACAACAATAGCACGAGGTCACAATGACCATTGTTAATACGTCCTAGAATATATAGGAGAGAGAGAGAGAGACGATATTGATTGAATTAGAAAAGGAAAAGAGTAGGAAAGGAGGGATAGAGAGATGTATTTATGATCAAAACCACTCGTCCATCCCCATGTTGTTTGTGTCGAATTCAGCCATTGCTAGCGTGACCTACAGCATAACATCGACTTCGAACGATAGATTTCCGAAATTTTTCATGGCAGTTTTTGCCAAAGACTGCATGGAAAAGTTGACGAAATGACTACAATCCTTTAGTCAGGATTCGATCTAGCTTCTTATACCACTTATGGTTATGTGTGCTAATTTTTATACATGAATGGCAGAATCTACTGGTTAAAGTCGAATCTGAGTGACAGCTCCTTTGAAAACTTTTCATGGCAATTTTATTTGCTTCTCAGAGCTTATGCCAGAAATATAAGGAGAGCATGTCACCGAAGAGAATATTTTTTCATATTTCTTAAGTCTAATAAGCCAACACACTACCTATAGAATACCGTGACTTCAAGCAATCTTTGTTCCGGTTTTGTTCGTTAGAGTTACGGGCTCTCGCCTCATAAGCCAACAAATGCCTACAAACGGATACCAAATTCTATATTTCTCTGAGTGTTCTCTAACAACGTCTACAGCCGAACAGTATATCCACTCAAACAAAATATTTTTTAAGAATAGTTTTTAGGCTGACTGAATCACAGCTCATATATTTCCATCAAAAACAAAACGTATGAGAAAAAATTGTTTTTCTTTTATTTATCGCTATACTGCCTGTTTGAGTTGGTGTTCATATATGTATGTTGTATGTATAGTATAGTAGCACATATGAAAGTGTTAGTCTGTCATATAAATGCATGATTGTTTGTGTATATAAAAATGCTAGTGGGTTAAATCCAATTGTTATAGCCCAGCCACAGTTACTTCGCCTCACTTTCTTCCAACTTCCAACTTGTATTGTGTATGAAAGAAGTTGTTAGTTTTAGAACTTCATACAAAATCCAACTGATGTGTTATTAAGATACAAATGGCACGGCAAACGGCAAGAGATTCACAGCGAAACCATATTAAATGCATAAAAATTAACACACAAACTTACAAGCGCATACATATGTAAGGCATCAGTGTACAAATAAGTAAGCAAGTGTGATGCTAGTTGGGTATATTAAGCTGATAATATAAGCATTTTATGATGAATTGATTATGACTTAGAAAAAAAAGAAGAAAAAAAAGAAACACCAGGCAACTAAATTAAAACAAGATAATTGAGCTGAAAACTTATCGTTACCTATCTGTATCTGTATCTGTATCTGAAGTACTGGACAGCCACTAAAGATGAATAGCTAGCCAACAGCCTTATAACTAACCATGAATCATTTCGAAATTTATTTCTGCGTTTTTTTTTATGATTTTTTCGGGCATTTTAACGTAACATATTGCATTACTAAATCATAAATTACTTACCACATAAGAAAACAACACGAAAAATTTATTTTTTTTTTGTTTTGGAAATGGTTAAAAAAAAAAACAAAACCTTTTAATTTTAATTTTTTCTTCTCTTTGTTGTTCGTTATTTATTACAAACTCGCACGTTTATAGTTAAAATTGGACGCCAGCTAAATAAACAGAGAAACAAGGAACACTAACTCCGTGTGATGGAACTATGTGTGGCATACTAGATTGGCGATGTGAGTGTTCAGAACTAAGAGGAGTGATTGAAATGTACCGCATCAAGCATTACATGGAACTTCTTTTTTTTTTGGTATTTTAAGGCTATAAAGACAATAAGATCATCATCATTATCATCTGCTTTAGTGAGAGTCTGGGCAACACTTTTACAACAAGACAACTGATTGCGAGAGAAAAAAAAAATAATCGTGAAGTAAAAACTTTACAAATACCGCCAACAACGACTGTCTTTAAGTATGATTTTAACAATATTTTTATGGTGTCTTTAAGACCAGGCGATTTTCACAGGCTGAAACATAATTTAAAACTACATATATACAGTGCGCGACAAAGGAAAGGGAAGGTTTAGGCCTAAACATACGGAAATCGATGCATGCATGCATATGTATATATCACACACATACAAACATACATACATTATTGGTCATTACAACTCTTAAGTCAAAGATTACAACCTAGCTTCTCCCACCATTTAGGTAGTGAATGTTAATTTCATATATGAGTGCAGAGCCTTTAGTTTAAAGTCGACTCCCGAACGAAAGAGTTTGAGAAACTTTCATGAAATTTGAATTTGCACCACCACCATTGCAGAAAGGTTTTTATCTATGTTTACGCGTTCTTTGAATCATATTCGAAACGGCACACATTTAATAAATCAGTGACATTTTCAGGTGATCTTGTCAGACTGTAAAATTACTACGTGACTACAATTTAAAGTCGATTTGAAGGACAGATTTTTTGGGAAATTTTTCATGGCAAATTCCTATTTACGCTTGTGAGTTATTGCCAGAATTTGTTGAGAGGGAAGTCGCCTAAGAAAATATGTTTACATACTTTGGGTTGTTGGAAAAGTCTGACCTAGGTATTGAACCGTGACTTCACGTCTAATTAAGCCAACACACATACTATACTACGGCAACTACACGCGTGCACATACATTCATTAAATTTTGATAGCCTCTTTGAGGCCTTTTAAGGCAGAATTATTTCTTCGAATATTTGTTAGTGAAGACATATTCTTTGATCATTGAACACTGATCCACTATACAAAGTAGTTCCTCATTATTTGAGAGTCGTGGCAGCGTCGTGGATCATCATATGAGACAATCTGACAATATTTTTTATATTTGCCTGCTGGTTTATCTTCAATAGAATATTAAATATTATACTGAGGCTTCTTCTTATTTCTTTAAAACTGTTTGACTAAGTCTAAGAATACTTAACATCGTTACTGTAGCTAATTCAGAGTTCTAAAAGAAGCATTTCTTTCTAACTCTTCAGACCAAAACATATTTCTCTCATGTAATAAAAGCAGTATACCAACTTTCATATATCAAAACTTCTCTCTTATCCGTTTCATTATAGGCAGTAGCCAGCAGGAATCTATAAAAGTATACCTAAAAAAAAAATATTTGCCGAATACTTTTATCTCTGACTGTCTTGCTTCATTATGTTTGTGTTAAAACCTAAACATATGAAATCTTTCATACATTCGTAGTTAAAAGCGAAAAAAATAACTCACAAAAATAGCATCACAGTTAAAACGTCATTCATTATTGAAACGGCCATCTACATAGTTATTGTTATTGTTTGTGTATTGTTGTTGCTGGCAATAACTATTTGGTACCATTTTCTTAAGCCTAAGCCATCAAAAATCATTCCCATTCACAGCCTTAACCACACATACGATGTGATGATGTACCCAAGCGAACAATGCAACTGCACGTGTCTATTGTTGTACGAAAAAAAAAATATTTTCAAAAATTGAAAAAAAAAAATTAAATGGGAAACGGAAAAATAAAAAGAGAAACACCTAAAATTTACTTTTCACATCTTTTTTTTTTTTTGATTTGATTTTTTTTTTTTTGTATTGACTGTTTATTATGTTTTATGCCGCCCGCCTTTATTAATGCCTTGGCTTAGACACAAGTTTAGTTGTGATTTTTTTCCTACATGTGGAGGGGTGTTGTAATTTAGGGCTCTTTTGTTTTTAAAATTTTTCTGTATGATTAGTTAAAGACCGTAAAGAAAACTAAATCATCTCTGGGTGTTATGGCATGCAGCATGCAGCATATGTTGCCATTCATTGCATTGGCTCAACGACCTTCAATTATGAACAAAATTGTTTGACAATATTATGATGGAGAATCGTTTTCATTTAATGATACCTGATTACAGTAAAGGGTTTAATTGAGACTGTTTGTTTCTTGTTTCTTTTTTTTTTCGATTGGATTTGATTTGTTTGAGATTTTTTCAATCTTTTAAGAGGCACTTGTTTCGTTTTGTTTTGGCAAAAATTCTAATCAAATCCATAAAAATTTTGAACAAATTTGGAATTTTTTTTTTTGAAAATCCACTTCAATAAGACCTTCAAGCATAAGAGCTGAAACGCACTTCACATCAGGAAATTCAATGCTGGTAGACAATATTAAAGAACCATAAAAGAAATTGTGACAACTAAGCTGATCCAATAGGATTGCAAACTAGCCACAACCAATTTACACACCACACAGTAGATTCCAAAGGAAAAGGAACAGAAAAAAAAATTAAATTATAAATAATGAATGCAGAAACAAAAACAAAAATACCAGAAGAAAAAAATATACTTGAAAAAACCCATGAACTGAGAAGCGGAAAATTTGAATTTCCGAAAAGGTACTTGAAGCCTCTTTTAAAACGATAACCAAAATAGTTTATTATAGTTATTAGCAGGCAGAGAGACACATAACACCAAAAATCGTTAGTAACCTCCCAAACAATAGGTAATAGATGGCAAGCCACAAAAAGACAAAAACAAAAAACAAATTATCCATCTATACGAACATTTTTAAGAACCTTAAAGCATATGAGTAAGCAAATTATTCATTCTATTTTTTAATTGGCAAAAAAAAACAAAGACAAAAAAACGATATCAACTGTAGTGCAAAGGAAAATGTTGCAGAGGGGAAAAGCCAACAGAAAAATTAAAATCATGCTCGTCTATAAAAATATGCTCAAATAGGGAAAATTAAAAGCTAAAGCCAAGAGAAATATATGAGTTCTACAGTAACTAAGAAGCCCCTATAATTGAGATGTCCACTAAGAACGAAAAAATTATCCTGGACTGAATTAACAGAAATTACAAGGTCTTCAAAGACTGATGTCACTTCACAAATAAAAAAACAAGGGAACGTTGAAGTCGTCGTAGTCTAGTAGATAGTGTGTTGGCTCATTAGGCGTGAGGCCACGTTTCCAAGTCCAGGATTGAACACCTAGAGCCCTGTTTTAACTGCTATGAGGTCCCTTGGATGGAATCTTGTTAAGTTTAATGCAAATTCTGTCCT
>QOCX01002555.1:0-15791 GCA_005959815.1 Sarcophaga bullata | reverse complement strand
GTACTACTGTAACAATTAGGAGAAAGAGCCCCTAATAGAACACCCAACACAAATACTATTCACTCTTATAATATGGTTACATTAATTAGGAATTTGCTCAGTGAAACTTATCGACATGATCCCGGAATTGAGGGTCCATGATGAATACTCCTCCTCGGACCACCCGATCCCATCAAGATTTCGAAACAGAATGAAAACCAAACGGACAAAAATTTCGTAAGTCTTATAAGAAATTAGATTTTGGTGCGAAACCACTTTGAATATTCCTAGCATACAGGATATTGACAATAGGGAAAATTTGAGTAAACTAATGAAACTTAAGTCTTCAAAGATTAGTTCTTCGCACACCTAAATATTGCAAAGAAGCAAAAGTAGTTCATACCCTAAACCTGTCAAAGTTTATCTACGCGACCACAAAGGGCTTTTCGTCGGTAAACTCCTTATTTGTACAAAACCAATGGGGCGGCATTTGCGATATCCATATTAAAGATAAAAATAATCTGCGAAGGCTTAAAGTGTAAATAAACATTCAAAGGAAGATTAGTGGACACTTCTATCACATAGTCACCCACTAGGCAGAGAGGTCCTATATGCACATTCGGTCGGCATACTGATACCTTAACAATGTCTGGGTTTCACGTGCATCAGGCTCTGATTGACTGAATTGATATACAAATAATCCTTAACGCGGGCGACTGTACCATACTTTCTGAGTGATAAGATCAAACAATAGCAAGAGAGCGAAGCACGCTCAAATATAGCATACAATTACGGCACGTCCCAGGGTCTGGACGTGTACCCGGATATGTAATAAAAACAGTTGATTATATATAAAAACAAGAAATATAAGACACAGTATTTTTAATTTATCGTTATTAGAGTAAAATAATTTAATAAAACCAGTAAGAAAATGATTCGGTGTTTTTAATATCCTAATTATTAAGCGTTTAATCAAAAACTTACATCTTTTTTAAGACAAGTATGTTAGAAATATAAAGAATATTAGAAAAAACGTATCTCTAATAACATGTTATTTATAATTAAAATAGCGTTAAAGTATCGTTGAATATAATGAAAATTAAAATGTTTATTCCAAACAAAGACTCAGTGATACATGGGATTGACAAAAACCACAAAAGAGAAAGCAAACTTCAATTAAGGCATAGATTTGTATAAGAAAGAGAAATAAGGAGTCCACTGGGCATGTAAGAAAATATTTGACAAGTATGTGAAGATATTAAAATTTTGGAGACAATAAAACGTCTTATAGATTTGGAAGTAAGTGCTATACTCGAGAAAAAAAAGCGACTATACTTCATCCAGAGTAGTAAAAAGTAGCTTTTTCAAACATATGAAAGGCGGGGAGTGCTACCACCGTTTTGATATCCTACACTAGGACGGATTACATTTCAAGTACCACGCAAAAATCTTACATGTCAAAAACAAACAATAATAAACGTATAAATATGCAAAAAAAATATATGAACAAGCCGCTATCGTTTTGTAGGAATATTTAAAAACGACTAAAGTAAATTGTTAAGGAGTGATTTATATTACAGTAAATTGAAAACAATTTAACAATTTAATTTAAGCACCTGTGGGAAACCCTGATGAAGAAATCGAATTACTAAATGAATGGAATAAAATAACCACAGATTTCACACTAACAACATATGTCTTCAATGCTAGAAGATTAGCAGCCATTATAAATTCAAAAGGACTGCTAACCCAATATTAAATAGTAATAACATTATGCTAAAATTTTTTGTTATGTACTTTGATTTGACACTTAAAAATCATGAAACATTTTTATAAAAAAAAGATTTTACTTTTTCTTTTTTCCCATTTAAATAACAATGGTTTACAGAAAATCGTTTTTAAAATCAATAATTTGTGTGAAAAATAAAAATAGCAGTTTTTAGTATAATTTAGAACGCTAAAAGGATGTGTTGTTTACACATAAATGGTGTGATGCGAACTTCAGCTACAAGAGCCTTGGAATCAATACGCTCTATGCAACAGATAAGGGTTCGGTATGAGGCAGGTCTTACAGCGTATTGTTCTTAATCTTTGGGGGATGGATTAATCAGAGAATAATAGCGACGCTTAACAGTTATCATATAGGTTACCTAACATATTAACAGCAACCAATTGCATCGCTCTAATGCCAAATCAACTGTTACCAAACAGATCCATGGCACAGGTGAGAATGTGGACAGGTTGCTATACGAATGGCTCTATATATGAAGACAGCACCGGATCTCTATACAGAATATCCAAAAACCAGAATTTGCCCCCGGCTACTGGACATAATACTGGACATTCGAACAGGGAATGTGTGATGTAAATATCTTCACTGATAATCGAATGACAATTAGGGCAATAATATCCAGGTATACAGGATCAAGGACGGTCGTGCAATTTAAAAAGGCTATTAACAACGACTGCAGGATATATGGAACTGTATGCTTTCTTAGGGAGCCTATCCATCAAGGAGTGATTGTAAACAGAGCAAGTGTATTACATACAATAACCCAGTGACAATAGCAGAGAAGACAGAATTATAAAAATTCTCTGGGACGATATCGATGAGGAGTAAAACAAAGAGTATTTTAAGATTGAATAAGAGCAATTTGAGTACACTAAAGAGCGTAACCACGGTACACTTCCCCTTTTATTTACAGCTGAACCGCATTGATGTGATGGAAAACAATGCATGCAGAGCATGCGGTGAAGACATCAAAACGATGAAACACTTTGTACTACGTAGAAACATCATCGATAGATGATGCATGATGAAGCATGAGTCGTCCCTAAACCCACATGACTGTAGTGTTACAAAATTTGTCTGAGAAACAAAACCAGAAATTGTTAATTAATATGAGTTTTGTTTACCCAATCAGTTTTTGATATTAGGAGATTTTTTTATTATTGATGAATATTCGTTCCTGGGTTGAAACGAAAAAAGAAACTGATCCGTAACGTAATCTCAAGAGATCCCAAGTGCACTTGTAACTTTTGTTAAAATGGGCACGCTGACGTGACACAGGAATTGAATTGGTATGTATTATTATTTTATTTTAAATTATGATTATATTAAAAAATATGATCAAATAATTACATTTGTGCATTATTGTTCGTTAAAAAATTTAATTATTGTAGTTTTGAAATGCTTAGCATTGCTTGTTCGGTAGTTTATTCCAGAAATGAATTGCATAAGTATAAAAGTGTCTCTCAGATATTTGTTTACAGTATATAACGCTATTAAGTTTCCTCTATAAGATTTTGAACAAATAATGTCTGAACTAGAAAAAGTTCGCATCCGTATAGTAGTAGGGGTATGAGGTATGTTTTTACGAGTATCCTACGAATAATAAACGGAGTAAAGTATTGCGTTAACCAAAGATTTCGCAGTATGGCAAGCATTTTACCACAGATAGCATTTACATGGTTGGACCACTTAAGGCTGAAGATAACACCTATATTCTTGGCATTATGTACGGTCTCAATAGTAGTATTATTAATCTGTATTGGTGTTAGCTGTGTTGAGATTTTATTTTGCTTACTATCAGAACATTTGATTTCCTCGGAAATCTTTTCTTGGCAATTTTATTTATTCTTAGAGTTTTTGCCAGAAATTTGCTAAGAGAAAGTCACCAAAGAAATATTTGTTCATATTTCATTTTTTTGGAGATATCCGACCTGAGGTTTAACCCTTGGCCCAACGTCCAATAAGCCAACGCACTGCCTACTAGAATAACAATCTTATTATTATAAGATTAAATTATTGTTATAAAATTAAATTATTAGTATTATTATTAAATTATTATTGTTTAATTATTTTTTTTTCTTTTTTTATATTTTATGTCATTAACTCCATAGCACAATTGAATAAGATTTTTATTCTTTTTGTAGTGAATAGAAAATGAATAAAGGAATTGCGAGGTTAGATCATTCACAAGGATCTGCACTAGATGCCAGCATGTCCTCAAAAGAGGAGGTCTTATGAAAATCGAACACCTCCTCTGTAATTGTCTTTAGTAGGATGAGGTTGAAAACCATGGGTAGGGGCTTCTTTGATTACAAGGTGCGATAGTGAAAATATACCCGAGTAATTACAGTACATATAAGTTATTGACTAGGTTGAGGAGAACTCAAAAATACTTCTTTTATATTTTTCAAACTTGTTTTATTTGACAAAAACTGTTTTTTAACTTGTCACACAAAATTATTGGTTACCAAAATATGTTTGAACCTATTTTAAAAACCCAAAGTTTTTTAGAAAGAGGGAAATTAGACTTTAAAACGGTGTACATAAACATTTTGTTCAAAGTTATAGTATATAAGCTTTGATAGAGTGAACTTGCAAATTATTTTTTTTTTATCTTTTCTTAATTAGAAAATTTAATTTAAAACTATAAAATAAGTGGTGACATTCTTAAAGTGTATTCTCTTGTGCAGAGATTGACACTTCGCTTGATAAAATCGGACAGAAGTTACAGTAGTGTTACTTTTTTATATATATCATCCTATCAAATTAACATTCATTATAAAAATTTTCAATATTTTTGATGGATCTTAATTGTGTTAATTGCACTTTTAGGCGACTACCAGAAATCGTCTAATATTTGTGTTTTTCGCAAATATTATTATTTCACTTTGGTCGTCGCTCAAACGAAAATTGACACATTTTCCGATAAACAATTAAGAAGTAATCGTCCAGGTAGCCAGTTATTAGTGTCAGGCTTATGACTGAATAAACAACATGAATACAGGCCCTCCCCCATTCTGAAGTTAAATGTAGGTTGGATACGAGAAGCCTCTTTATATTAAGCATTTTCACATCTATTTGTAAAGTGCTACGGTCAGTTGCATATGAATAACTAAAAGTAGACAGGATTTGAAGTTAAAGAAAATAGATCATTAAGAAAAATAAGAAATAAAGTTGGAGATGGATCAGAAATCTTTCAAATCATCCGAAGAAATTCCAACCACAAGCCGTAGTGTAACCAAAAGCAATGTCTCGATAAAAGTGTACGTACTATGCTCTATCAGGTGTCTTGGAAATCTGGACTCAACAAATATTTGGAAGGACAATACGCAACTGTGAGTAGTGTCAAGAAGTAGCACAAGGAGAAAGAGTCTTATGGGAAACATTATGTCATTGAACAGGTTGTTAGACTCTAGGTATTTCAAAAGGTTATTGTTTCCATAATTTTGAGAAAAGTTAGAAAAATACTGACAATGAATGATGAAGTGATAAGGATAGTCAGTGAACGCGCAATCGTCGAAAAGCACTGTTTCATCATCAGTACTAGAATACCATCTAAGATCCATAAAAATTATCTTAACTCCGCGAGTCCTAAAAAATATACTGGGCATAGTTACCTGAAACCCGATTATATTCGAGCATTGGTTGATTACTTTCCGGAAGATTGAAAGTCTTTGCGAATATTTCAGCTAAAAGGTATAGTCAATCGTCGTTTTTCATTATGTTAATAGAGACTAATATCTTCGAGAAGTCTTTTTTTAAAAACTAAACTTTCCATGCCTACAGAGTAGAATTTGTTAAAGGATTAATCTCGCATTCTGAGAAACCTAGTTGTCATATTCATAAAGTTTAAATATAGAAACCTTAATATCTTCATTCTCAACCTTCCTTTCTCAACCGTATATTTTGCGTGCAATATCGTCAGGTATTTTTCTAAATTTAAGTTAATTAACATAATAATTGAACCCACATGTGGTGGGATTAAGAATTTAAAAACATAAGAATAGCATAGTGGACAGAAAATAAATTCAGTGCAATTTTTTTTTAACTATGTTTATTTTATCAAACAGCACGTCATTTCTAGGTGCAAACTCTTGGAATTTCAAAACGTATCTTTAGCATTTTAATCGATACCGTCTAGAAAACGTAGTCCCTGATTCTTGTAGAAGTTGCAATACTTGCCTTCTGTAATCGAAAATTGAGTAATCCAGGGATATAACCTCGAGCATCCATCCCTTCAACCATATAATTATAACCTGAAATTATAGATACTTTTTGACGTCAACAGATGCTAACGTCATGTCAATTTGTTTTTTAACAATTATTCGATCTCATTTTTATGTTAGCAGATGCTGTTTGCGTTACAGGAGCAGATTTTTAGACATCATTACTTGAATAGTAGTGCATATTTCATGAGCAAGCTCCAGTATTCGAAATAGAACTTCTTCTGGTTCTGCAGCAGTTTTTTACTCGTAATAAGCCATTTAGCTTTGTTCAACGAATTTGCCCAGTTTGGCGCATTGGTACTTAAATTAAAAATTTGATTTATATGCGAGTTTATACACAAATTTATTCATCCGGATCTGTAAGTTCTGAGGCTTGGAGAACTCAGAACAATGTATGCGTTTCGACTTCTGTCCACTTGTCTGCTTTAACTATTTACCAATTAACTGGCAATTCAGCGGAAATTTAATAGCAACTGATGACGACAGGTAGTGGAGACCTTTATTAAATGTTGTCATAATGTTTACATTTTTTAACGAATCACAAAGGAACACAATTTTTACACATTCTTAACACATTTTTTATAAAGCTCTAAAACCAATTTAGTGATTGTAAACCCATTGCATTATTCCTTTAATCATCGTGTTCAACCAAGAAATAGTCATTAGCACGTTAAGTCTTATTACATTAATTCAAATAAAACAATAAACTATCAAAAATGTGTACGTATAAAGTTTTGACAATTAAGGTGAACCTTACCAATTTTTTAGTATGGGTATTCAGCTACCACGACAGTTACTATTTATTAAAAAATTGTTTCAATTTTGCTTATCAGTATTATTCACTTAGGTATAGATGGTAGCTTTGATACCAAAAGCTGACTTGAGACGCATAGCGGCCCGAGTATGACATGCCAGTTAACGCAGTACGCAACAAGTTTCCTTCAAACCAGGAAAAAAGAGTTGGTCAGCTGCAAGGGCTGCGGGGAAAACCAGCCAAAAGCTCTGACAAATCAAACCTATTGAGCACGACCCGTGTTCGCGTACGCCGACACAATGTCAAGCTATAATGATCCATTAACAACGCAACGTATATTACAATTGATTAATATCAATAGCACAATTCACCTATCTTTAATGCTAACGTCCGCTGCTTTCATGTTAGTTGTTGTTGTTGCTTGAGAATTATGCATTGTTTGTATTGTTGTGGCTGAGCATAACATCGGGATCGTATTGCTTAGCGTTAGCTGTTGATTGATAAACGCACAAACATAAACATTGTTATAGACTAGTATGTAAGTACTTTAATAAACACACATACAGGTGTAATAGTCTTAAGATTTACATAGAATTAAGGGACTGATTTGAAATTGTCAAATCAGCCAAAAATTTCGTATAAAAGAGGAAACAATTCCCAAACCTAGATCAATAATTAATGAACCATCTGAGCTCCTAGTTGTACACAGTAAAATAAAGAAAAAGAATAAAAATTAAAATTCTTTTAATTTTTACACTATATCCTTGACATCAATGGACGACAGCTTCGTCAGGCTGACAAGAATTGGAGAGTCAAATAACATATATCTGCACCTCGCAAGAGGTCTCCTTTTCCTCAGCGGATCTGCATCCTCGGCAGAAGCCGTTGAATGAGAGCCGCATCCTTTCCGCGTGTCTACCCATAACACAAAGAGCTCTAAGCATGTCCACTGAGATTGAGATAATACCACGACCAAGTCCAAGTAACTGGTTGGTGTGTTTTCTATACATTGAGGGCCAAGTGAGGGCCGGTGGAGCAGGACTCCTCATTGACCCAGGATAAGTTGGCTTAGAGAGATACTTCCACACCGATGGCCGGCTTGAAAGAGGTAAAGTGCGTTCCTAAATCGATTGAAGAGGGATTCCGGAAGAAGTGTGCCAGCACTGGCGAGTTCGTCGGCTCTGCAGTTTCCCAGAATGTTACTTAACTGAGCACCAAAAACTTTACTACGATTTTACGTGTTCAGACTGATTGATCTAAGTACCCACCATCTGATATATATCGAACTAATCTCAAAAAACATATCATAAATAATAATGGCGCCTCTCAGGCACCGTACGAGTTAAAGTATAGAAAAGGATGGCGTCTCTCGGGCCCCGTTCGGGTGCAAAGGATTAATCCTACCTTTACACATACAAGGGCGTGCTTGTAAGTAGCAAATACATATTATTTTCAAAAATGTTGCAATAAATTTCGAGAGTGCTGGAAGTTTGGTGATTGTTTACACAAACAAGTGCATGTTTGAAAATGTCGTAGAAAGCTAAACTAAACCAATGTATCTTGTTAGCGGAAAGGAAGAGAATGTTGTGTTAAGAAAGGAAAGTTTTGCCTATAAAAAAATAAAATAAAAAGATATTAGGTAAAACCAATGCTAACACGCTCCGATTTTGATCTCTAAGGAAATTTATTAAATGATTTGTTGTGGGAACATGATGACAAAGGCTTTAAAAATTGTTGTCCCTTGTATACGTGCCACGCAGAGAACGAATTTTATTTTTAACATCTTCTGTCGTCATTTCCATTTCTCTCGCTATCTCTTCATAGGTTTAGGTCTTAATTCGTTTCGCCTATAGAGTTGGGAATCTATATTCCATAAAATAGGACTAGCTCTATATAATTTGATAAATTTTATAATTTAATATTGCCTACATTCTCAAATTTTTATTTACTTTTCAAGCCAGAGTAATCAAGAATATAATCAAGGGAAATATTTGGGAATAAATATATATATATTTTTATTAAATTATGTTTGAGGCGCTATTCATACAATTAACTTATAAACAGCAAAAAAAAATTGTCAGTTTGCAGCAATCCACAGAATGTTTTATAAATATTTGTATGGGTAATACTCTTTAACCAACTGCCATTTTATTTGCAGCAAATTCGAAAAAAGTCGTGTTAGCGAAAAATGTTGCTTGTGCAGGGCCAAGACGAATTCATATAAGGTGGTGTCGTCAGCGCAGGTGATAGCTCTTTTATTGTCAAATGTTTTGTTATACACAGTGATTAAAAATAATTTCTACACTTAATAGCATACATACGTTTTTGAACAAAAAATTACCTATAAAATGAAATTTACTCTTAAGACTAAAGAAAATCGTAGTCGCCCTCGTCCAGTAGGTAGTGTGTTGGCTTATTACATATAAAGCGTCGGTTCAAACCACAGGTCAGATATCAAAACGAAAATATGAAAAAATATTTCTTCGACAACTACCGCTCAGCAGATTTCTGGCAAAAACTCTGAGAGTAAATAAAACTGCCATGAAAAGCTTCTCAAAAAAACTGGTCGTTCGGAGTCGACTTTAAACTGTAGGTCCCGCCACTCATGTATAAAACTAACACACAAAACATAAGTGGTGTGAGAAATGTATGCAAATAAAATCTCAAAATCTATATTTTTTTATTATAAATTAAAACATTTCTCTATTGGTCATGTATAAATAAAAAATTGTCGGAACTAAGAGATTCAAACATTTTTAGACAAAAAACTAGCGACTCTTTGACTACGGTTACCAAATTTCTAGAAAGTCATCTGGAACAAATGCTGTGGAATACTTTTTTGCTGACTTTAAAATTTATTTAAATAACCATAATGTATTGGCGCAGCTTTTGTCGTAGAATCTGCCCTTACGGACTTCCAGTATACCCCGAAAGTGTGATTACTTTAGTGGTAGCGCAAATCAGTCCGTATTAAAAAAATATATATTATTATATATCAGCAACCTTTCTAATAGTGATACTATGATTATACAACATCATTTTCTTCACCGCTGCAATGTTTTCATCGGTTGTAGACGTGCTCAGGCGACCAGGACTAGAATCGGCATTGAAATCTCCAGCCTTCCTTAAACCGGTTATTACACAATTGATTTGTGTTCTGTTCTGCTTATAGTAGACTCGTCAAATGCCACAGTCAACATTTCAAATGTCCTTGCACATTTAATTTCATTTTTTCCGCAAAACTTAATACAGTTTCTTTGATCCAGAGAGCACACCAAAACAAGATTAACCTTTTTATCTGGCAAAATGGCTGATATTCTCAACATATATAATAAACATGTGTACCAATCTAAAAAAAAAATACGAAAATCGAACATACGTAACTCACGAAATTTGAAAATAACGGCTATTTTTTTTATCACACCTCGTATATTATTCCACAGAATTTGTTCAAGACGACTTTTTAGAGAATTTGATCGCCGTAGTCAAAGAATCGCAACGTTTTTTGCCTAAAAATTTTAAAATCTCTTAGTTCCGAAGATCCTCTTTTTATCAAATGGAAAGCAATGTAAACGCTTACCGAAACGTTCTCTCTCTTTACGTGACGTTTGAATATGAGTGATGGGGCATAAATGCCCTCTTTGGTATATTAATGTTTATTAATATAAAACTTTTAAATTGTTGCATGCATATAGTGAAATTTTTAATTAAAATAATAATAAAAAAATTACTATATAAGAAATAAATACTTATTGTTATGTTTTTATTGTGCTCACAAAACAATTTTAACAAAATATAATAATATGATGTATTTTGAGTGACGAAGTGGTACGATTTATCATTTTTGGTACTTTTATACATATTAATCGTTATATTAATCTTATAATTTGTACATAAAAATGATTTTTCTTTAATTATTATTGTTATTAATTATGACTTTGTGTCATAATTTCATAATTTCTTTTTATTTTTTATTAATACCATTCTAACTAGAGATATTGAATAGAGCAATATTCGACTCTACTTATATCTAAATTCCATAAATATTGACTCAGATTAAACCAAAAATTTAATATTCCATTATATTACAATAAAAATAAATATAATAGTAACATAAAATATAAGAAGTAAATATAAGTTCTTCCAATTAAGGCTCATTTGGTACTTGTTGAATTTTGTTCTTTCTTAACAACACTCATCATTGTTCTGAACAGATGACTTCGTGCAAATGTCTGTATACCAATTTCTTTACATTGTGTTGTGTTGGTGTGTGTGTTGCTTTATGTTCTGTTTTTTTTTTTTTTGTTTACATCTTACATTGACATATGCCCCGTTTTTAATGTTCCTATAACTACACAAACGTTTTTAAGGCTATGTACGTTACGATTTAACATTTCTTACGCTTGACTAACTAACCCTTTAAAAGCGTAATGAGAAAGGGACAGCAAATAACACCAAAAAGTATTTCTGTCCCTCTCTGATTGTTACTGAATTTTGTTTCTTTATGTTTTTTATTTAGCTTTTGGGGAAATTTTTTTATATTGGAGAGTGTTAATAAAAAAATTTAATTTTTGTGTGAAACTATTAATATATAATAATAAAAACAATAATAACTTTTAACTTTTTGGGTCAAGAAATTAAAAAATATTGGTAACTTTCAGCAAGAATTTTTTTAGCAGTATGTCTTATTTTCTTGTAATATTTAGCTTCTTAATTACTTTTTGCACAAAAAACTATATTCATTGTGACCGAAAATCTCTCACATTTCGATTAATATTTAAATATTAAGGAATTTTTAAAATTTTCATTGAAGAAATAAAAAAATATTCAAAATTTTCCCTTTTTAACACAAAATAAATGTTTATTTATATTTTAATTTTTCTATACTTTATCCGACAGTTTTCACTTTGTATATCTGTTGCTTTTAACACATTTGCTTCGCAAAAGTTATAATATTTTTTTTCTCCCTCTAATTTCGCCAATAAGGGCTACTGTTTTTAGCGTTCTTAAACGTCGTAACTTACACCTCTGATTATTCGGTGCTGTGCAGGGCTTTACATTTTAACTGTGTACTCCATACTGAAATATATATTTTTTACATTAAAACCAATCATATAGCAAATCTAACATTTTTTAATTCTCCAATTGCTCTTCTGTATCGGAAGTAAAAAATAAAAACCCCGGGAGAAAGAATTTCTTTAAAAAAATACAATATTTGTATGTATTATCAAATGCAAAATTTTNAAAATAAAAACCCCGGGAGAAAGAATTTCTTTAAAAAAATACAATATTTGTATGTATTATCAAATGCAAAAATTATTTTTAATCGTAGTTATAGAACAGCCAAAGTACTGTTGGAAATTCGTTGAAACAAAGGTGCGTACTATTAGACGTCTACTGCAACCAAATAACTTTATATTGGTTTTTACTCGTCTTTATGTGACCTTACATAACTTGACCCACAAGCGTATAGGTAGATATTTTCCCTTATTGTACACTTTGACCTCCCATTTCGCGGAAGCTTGTGCTGCTGTCTTCTTCGACCAAACCATCCCATATCTGTTTTATAGTGGCATCATTGTTTCCAAGTGAAGAGGATAGATTATCAGTTGTGGATAGTCTTTCACTAACCCCATCGTTTTTATGTAAGTTAATAATCATGTCAAACTACTTTTTTATTTTTTAAGTGCAGATATCCACTGATTAATTTCATACTAGAACCTTAAAAATTGCTCAATATGGTATAAAGACGCAAACTAGAAGCAACCTTCTGTTTGAGAATGTGGGATAGTTCTCTTTTTAAATCGTTGATTCAAAAAGACTAAATTGCCAACTGTCATCTCCATAATACATTTATCATTGCAAACTTTGTCCTAACATCGTCACGTCTTAGGAGAATTTTCAGCTGCAAATACTACGTATTTACTTTTGTAAGTTTTTAAAATATTCCTTCATAGCGGCCAGTTCATACATTTATATAATAAAATCGGAATAGAAAGATAACAAAATGACGCGATCCCAATTATTAGCTTTTCTTAAGAAATGTTCTACTATATATAAAATTTACTAATGATGGATAATAATGGATGATAAATGTAAAACAGTAAGCACTTTATCTATGAGCAGTAATATTAATATATAAAAAAGTCACCAAAGTCTAATAGGTAGTTTGTTAGCTTATTAGATGAGAGGTCGTGGTTCAAACCACAGCCCAGACATATTGATTTATACAAAAAAATTTCCATCCTTTAAACTGTAGATCCCACCATTCATTGATAAAATTAACACATGAGTGGTGTAAGAAGCGAGGTCGTAAACCTGACTAGAGGGTTGTAATGACGAATTAAGTAAGTAATATTGAAATGGCAATGTCAAAAAAAGTACTTGCAAAATATGTATTTTAATACCTTAAGTTGCAATTAAAATTTAGTGTAATGAATTAAAATTAATTTAATTCATTTAAATTTTAACATGACTTATAAAGCAAATGGTTGACATCAAAAGTTTAAGATGTTCGACTCAAATTCTTCAGATATTTTATGATAAAGTAATAAACATAACTCAAAAAACTCATTATTTTCTGACTTTTTTGTAAGAGGCAACAACAATTCCTACCATATTAAGACATTATGATACTTAAGACTGCCGTTTGAATACCTGAATTTTAAATAACGGAAATGAGAAATTTTGAACAATAATCTAATTGAAAATGAAAATTTAATTTGTGGGAACATAGGGAGGAATGTTAGGGTTTTCAGAAGATTAAAGAATCAAGTAAAGACAATTAAAGCAATCAATATTTACCTCACAATAATTAAGCATCAGTTTATTAATTTTCCTTTTGCACAAATCAGCAAATCAATATAATACAAAAATATTAATGCGTACTACATTAAAATACACTGGATACGCTTCAAATACGTAACGCTTAAGAAACAACAAAGATTTCAGAATTCAATGGACAACCACAGCAATCAATATTATACAAAGGACTACAAATGATAGCACAGATATGTTCGGGAAAAATATGTTTTTTCCATTAAGAATTATTTAAACCACATAACTTATTTGTAAAATGATTTTTTCAATATGTGTGTAAATATAAATTATTTTTAATCTAAATAAAGAATTAGTAACTATAATTATCATTGTAAAAAATATCCAAAGCAAATAAACTAAAAACTGATTTCAAAAAGAGAAACTAAGCAGCAATTTACCATACTCCAATGGGAAAATAAAATAAAGGTTTATTTTCTTTTGTAGAACATATACATACACAATTAGTCATTAGAACAAACTTCAGTCAGGATTACGGCCTAGCTTCTCACACCACTCATGTTGTGTGTTAATTTTATACATGAGTGTCGACTCCGGACAGTTTTTGTTCTGATAAATTTTTGATGACAATTTTGTTTACACTGAGTTTTTGCCAGAAATCTGCTGAGGAAGTCGCCGAAGAAATATTTTTTCATATTTCGTTTTTAATATCTGACCTGGGGTTTGAACGTGGCCTAACGTCTAATAAGCTAACACACTACCTAATAGACTACGTCCGCTTCATATTTTTTTTACATTATTAGGGATTATAGGTTTTGTTGTGATTGTAGCCTACACTCGCTTAGCTAACACTAGTACCCAAATAATAAATAGACATGACCTCACTTTAAGTAATAAACAGTTTAATTTATGTTCGAAACACAACTTGGTCTTTTTAGGTATTTTATGTCAAAATTAATAAATTTATATTTTTAGCCTCTCAAGATTTTTTTGTCATATTTTGAAACTTCGTCTTTTATACTTGCCCTTATGTGGTAATAATATAAATAAATACTTACCATTGGGTGACTTTGGGCTGTTTTAAGAAGAGATAAAGGCAACTAAATAGAAGAAAAAAGATAGATTTATAATCATTTAAATTTAATTGACGAAAACTTACCATTCTAAAATTTATTTTTGAAGTAAACAAACTACTCAACACAACCTTAGTGATTGTAAAACTAACTACCAAATTTATGGGAAGTAAGCAAATCATTGAAATCATCCGCTATAAAAACACAATATTAACATACTGACTGTTCACAATACAAAATGCAGATTATTTGGAGGATATGGCTGAAGTTTTATAGGAATGAATCATTTATGCATTTATGATGTACTTATGAGTACTTCATGCTAAGCACGATTTGATTAATACTGTTTATAAATTCCTAATACATTATAACTGCATTATATTTAAATAAATTTAATTTAGTTTCAAAAATTGTGGCAACTATTAACCATGTGAATAGCGGTTATTTTGACATTTGATAGTTTTTAATTATCGTTTGTTATATTGTGAATAAAATTCTGTTAAACCATTAAACTCAAAATTTATTTTTTTCAACTTAATATCAATTGTGACACATCAAATTTACCCTGAGAAAACTGCAATGTGTTATAATATTTATTCGCTTAGCATAAATAACACATCAAAATGTATCCACAAACCCAACATTGATGAGTGTTGTGAAGAAAAAGAAATACATATGTTTCAAACCTTTACTCGGCCTGTTATTGGAGATTATTTACCAACACAATAACAAAAAAAGGGAGTTGATCCATTATTTGTATGTGTGCTGACAATTTAAACTTGCTTCAAAAATTAAGTATCAATGATTTAATTACAATAATTATCAATAATATTAATAATAATAATTAACTATAATAATAAAATAATAATAATAATTAATTTTGATTGGCAGTTGTTGGGGATAATAATTAAAATTAAACAAGGTGATCTTGCTTTGAAAACGAAATACAACTCTGAAATTGCAATTAAGTATAGCTCAAAAATACAATACTGTATAAAACGAAGCCACACTTTTTGTTTGTCGTTTTTCATTTTGGCTGTTTGGACACTGAGCACTTCATTGGGCGGTTGAGACCTAACCGTCTTTATCTACTGGCGGTGTTCATTACTTGTTCTTTAGCTCGGTAATATCGCTGGTTGGTTTCGTCCGAGAGGTTAATAACGTACATCTCCTTATCTGTAGGAAACAAT